>JAECUM010035281.1:0-12840 GCA_016617855.1 Megalonaias nervosa
TATATACGAAAGATCTATTATACAAGCAAGAAAGTGATTACTTTTAGAAGGAAATACCCAGATAATAACACTAAACCTAACCAAAGTTTAATCAGTCGATTTAAGCCTTATAGCCACCAATAAATGGCAAATAATGAGAATAAACAACTCGGAGGGGAAGAGAAATCCAAACAATCATAATACAGAACCGGAATTAGGAATAGTGTTAGAAACAGAGGCAAAATAGGTAATACTAGAGGAAGAAGAAGAGTGGCAAACAATAAAATTAACAAATATCATTGCAAAGTCCCATCCTGGAGCCTTCATAGAAAAAGCGGCATGGCAAATACAGAAAGATATCACAGTAGAAAATCGATCAACATTTAGTATGTGGTGAGAAAACTTCAGTGGGTTCCATTAAAAACAGAATTAGACTTATCTAAAAACGTGGGAATAAATAAATAAAATAGATAAATAAATAAATGAACAAATGGAAACTCAAGAAAATAGAGGTATCGGGCAGAGGAACGCACACAGTATCGTCTAATTATGAACGTTCAAATACATATTATTTTGAAGTTCAAAATAATAACAATTGATCCATTTATTACAGTTTTAATGTTTATATTTGCAATGCTAAATTTAAAGCTATAATACAAAAATACAATAGATACACTTTTGTAGCTTTAATGGTTTCTTGAGTCTCAAACAGAAAATAAATATACATTTTGCATGCATTTCATTTTTCTTCATTCATTTGTGAAAATGTGCTTTATCATTCATGTCGCATTACAGTATAGAAAAATCAATGAAAAAAGATCTTAATTATTGCTTGTTTTTAATAAATGATCAAAAGAGTCACTTCGCTGAAGCACCATTACAAATCCATTCACCTTCCACGTTACTAATTGCCAAGGGTTATAACTAGTCCCACTTTCCTCTTACCTTTCCTACCTCACTTTGGATATTCTGAATTTAAAATGGGCAGAGGACACTCGGAATAATTTATAGCCTAAAATATATGTCCCACAAAGATGAAACTGCTAATCAGTTAAGTGAGTGTTACTTCTGATTGCCTAGCGAGGTGGTCCCAATGGATCTCAGGATCTTTCCTTCGACCTTGTTACATCCTTATCTGGGATGAGCGCATGACTGAGTGGATCAGTGCATATGAGCTAGGTAATAATTACCGTTATTTGTAGTATATGTTCAATTCCATTTTGCTACAAATTACCAAATTATGACTATATGATATTAAGGCGTTACACTTCATTTTTATTCCAATGCAAGGGGAATTAACGTGTGGTCGCGGTAAACAGACCACTTTTTAGAACAGTCCATTTGTGAAAATAAAACCTCCTACGAAAATGAACAGACAAGCGTCAACAACGCTAAAGCAAGAAATCTAACTGGGTTGCGCTAAACCGTGGCCTCTATAGGGTTAGCGCATTTTTGTTATTTTTTTCTCTTGATGCTTGCGTGTCAAAGTTGTATGCGTCCTCGTTTAACGACCCGGGATATTCACTGTTGGTCGTCACCCCCTCTGCTGTTGTTGAGTAGCGTTTAGGTGGCAATTCTCTGAACCAAAAATTTTATCGAGACTTATGCGATATCGTGACCGAGGATCATGTAAATGTATTGTGATAAATCCATGAGGAAACGCTTGCGCGCGTGAAAAGAAGTTTTTAAACTTAATCATATCGATGTCCCCTGAACACCAAGTCTGGTGGATGTTTCTTATTGTGTGGGTATCAACACTATTAAAGACAACCAGAAGATTGCAGTTATCTTTGATCCCTTTAGGTATATGCGTATATCGCTGAGTAACATATATAATATCGGTGTTTTTGTGTCTGCTTCGGGAAAATATTCGAGCTAGATTTGATTGTTTGCCTAGCATCATCATTATCGTATACTACGAGATTGTTGACACCCCATTTGAGATCATCTTCCAACGGAACATCGTTGATGTCGGTGACAAAATCAATAATATAATTGCCGTTCTCGTCCAACAACTTTGCATTTTCATTAAAATCGTTAAGCACGTCGTAGCATCGCTGACCATCTGCAGATGGTGCCACTAAATACAACTTATCCCACTTCAGCTATTTCATTATCAGGTTAAGTAACGATTGCGTCTTACCAGACCCAGATGGACCTATGATAATTGCTCTGATAGAATTTTGTAGCGCTGGATGATGCTTGATTGGCTCTTGTTTTCGTGTCGCCGAGACATCAATGACATTCATGTTGTATAAATATATAATAAGTATATGGATTTATATTTTGTGTTCGATGCAGAGCAACCACCCCCACCATCGGTAGGACCAGTGGATTAAAAACAATAACTACTAGGAATAAAAAGCGTGCACTTACAGGCAAGTGGGTGAAATGTGGTACAAAAAATACTAATTTATCTCTCATGCAACAGGTGGAGATACCGCTGCTTCATTGGGAAAATTACCAGGTGCTCCACGGGCTAAGTATCCTGGCGAGAAGTATCTTTCTGGATATAATTATTGTGGTCCTGGAACCCGACGTGATATTCGGCTTGACGAGAAAGATCAACAAGACCTGGAGAGTATCCAATAAATGCGATTGATCAAGCGTGCCACGTTCATGATGTCGGGTATAAAAATCTATATCTACAACAACGACGTATCGCAGATGTGAAGTTGATTCACACTCTAAAGTCTGTAAAAAAATAAATCTCTCAGAAGATCGCTTGCTAATTTTTTGATAAGATCTGCGATGAAAGGTAAACTAGTGCTAGGAGCCGGTAATTAATCATAGATAACTATTATAATGGACTCAATTTATTATAGCCCAAGAGGATATTGGAGGGGTAGAGCAGCGATCAGTAAACTTGCTGATGCAGCAGGTGTCGCACGTTCTATTGCCGCAGACTGGTTAGCACGACAGGCAATATAGCAAATTTATCTACCACCACCTAAAAAATTCAGTATACACATTTTGATGTCGGCACCCCCAATGAGATTGATATGGCAGATATTTTGTTTTTACCACATGATACTATTAAAACTGGTAGACGTCAATCGCGCACATACAAATACGCGTTGACTGTCATTGACGTTGCAAGTAGATATAAAGAAGGAAAACCACTATCAACAAAGGCAGCAACTGAAGTTGCATCTGCGTTTGAACGAATTTATCAACTTGGCGGTCTTCGATAGCCACAGCGGCTACAGGTTGATCCTGGCAAAGAATTTCGTGGTGCAGTAACATTGTTGATGCAACAACATTATGTCAAAATCAGACGAGGGCACACCGTAATTCATCACGATCAGGCAATCTTTGAGCGATTTAATCGAACACTTGCTGAGCGATTGCTTGGATATCAGTATGCGCAGGAAATATCCCTGAACAAAGTACAGGCGGACAAGAGATCTCGTGAATGGGTTGCAAGACTACCAAGTGTGATAGTTGCGTTAAATAATGAAATTACTCGTGGAATTTCTATGACCCCCATCAATGAAATCTCGAAGAAACACATACCATTTAAGCGGCATGACTCTTTCTCAAAACAACCAGTACTAGGTAATGATATTTATATGAGCCGGGGGGAGCTTGAGGGAGGGGGAAAAAAGAGCGACTGACCCAGTCTGGAGTGCAACCGCACATAAAATTTCCAGTGTGGTAAGATCCACGGGTAGACCTGCAATCTACAAACTAGATTCAACTGCTCCTCAACGTGGATTTGTACGTGAACAATTATAAGTAATTCCTGAAGATACACAATTACCACCGTCTTCACTCTTGTAAAGGCTCACTTCTATGAAGGATGATTCGCTAGCAGGACACCAGCTGCTCGAATTTGATTACACCCAAGACAGGTCAGCATCACATTTTCGCGTGTGTGGCCGAGACTACTATTAATTCTATCCACGGTATACTGTCTTGGATTATTACTCGAATCCTTGTCTTTAGACAAAGGCCACAACATTACCGTGTTACAGCAAACACAGTGATTGTTTTGTTATTGTTTCAGCGTCATGATAAATTCAATATCAAGATGAAAGTCACGCTTATTTGTTTTGTCAGATCGTTTTTCCTTGCTATATCGTTTAACAACGATGCGTTGATTTCCTGAGTTTGATTATTATTCATTGCGCAGTCTATGATAACCCACGGTAGCTGAGACATTCTTCTGACTCGAGATACTGCTAGATAAACTAAATTTGATCATTTGATACGATCATAGACAAAGCAAATATTAGTATCTGAAATAGTTAATCCCTGTGATGAATGAATAGTTATAGTATATCCTAGAGTCCATGGAGATTTATTTTAATGCGCTCTCAACAACATCCACATGAACAACAACAATATCATTAAGAACGAGCTTTTGTTTCTTCCTTGACTCTACCAAGGATTCAGGAATTTCAACATTAATATTTTGTTTACGTGTATCTGCTGGGCGATAACACAATGGTACCGGTAGACCTGAGAATTTCTCTTTATGTAACAGAAATAATTGTTGCTGAAGTAAATCACGAACTATTTCCTGGATGCGACAATCAGATCTACAGGCCTCCACAATTTTCCAAAATCAATCATCGCAGTCTCTGTTAATTATATCACGCATTATCTCACGCTGAATCTTATCTGGCTGCATTCTGATTTACTTCTTTGAATTCTCGCAGCGTCGAATCAAATGCCCGGTGATCATCGAGTATTTCCTCATAATAATCTACGAATTTTTTCAGCCAGTCATGCGTGATGAGTCGACAAAAGGTGGTGGTTCACCGTGATAGCCACACATGATAACAGCAGTATTCCGAGTCAGTAAACAATCAAGAAACATTTTTAATACGTCAACGGATACCATGCATATCTCATCACAGATAATGATCTTAGGAATATATTTCTCACCCATTCGTTCAGGTGTCCACGCATCTCCCTTCCACCGAAAGAAACTGGGATAAGAATGAGATTTGACACCTCTTTCTTTCATCTCTCTAGCAAGCCGGTGAGTCGGAGTTAGTACTACCACACCTAAACCCCTGAACAGATTTATCACGCGTGTTGTTTTACCAGAACCGCGAGGTCCGTTAAGATAAACAGTTTATGTCTGGCCACAGGATCATATACCGATGGTGCTGATGATGGTTGTGACATTCGACTATTTTTATAATATATCTCCTCAGATTCATAATCAGCGGATTCAGAATAACTGAGTATTTTCTTTTTCTCTTTTTATTCTCCATTCGCTCCATGATGTGTCAACGCCGATCCGTAATTTATTAAACAATTCTGCGTATTCTTTATTGATATAAAATGAATCTGTGGCAACTCTAACCGCGGTATCAGGAAATCTGTTTAACATCGATAATAAGTTTATGGAAACATATGATAGCATCGAAGATCTTAAATAATTAAACTGTGGTGAGTCACCATCAATATAGCTCACAATTGTGCCTAGTTTGGTTCCATCTGAGAGGTTAACATTATTTCGATTTACAAATATATTTCTCTCAGTTGTATCAGCAATTATGAAA
Source organism: Megalonaias nervosa (assembly GCA_016617855.1). Classification (NCBI taxonomy): domain Eukaryota; kingdom Metazoa; phylum Mollusca; class Bivalvia; order Unionida; family Unionidae; genus Megalonaias; species Megalonaias nervosa. Next base: position 5,499 of record JAECUM010035281.1, read on the forward strand.
TCGTGCTTAGCATCGTCGATAATTAATATTGTACAATGTCGTTTATGATCATATGATCCTCCTTGTGTAAATTTCCCGATTATTTTTCTGCCAAGATCTTTTGCAAGTTTATTTTCATAGTCTTCAATATCGTAACTGACATCTTTTTCAGCCCTGACATCGTCTGGGGTTTTTGGTAGCTAGACTTGTTTTTGTGGAAGATACGATATTATTGCTTCACTCACGGTTAACGATATCGATATCTTTGCATCAAGCATATATCGCAATAAAACTATTGGAGTCAAACCACGTTTATTAAAATGACAACCAAACCAAACAGCGACAACCGGATGAAGGTTTTCCGATGCAAACTCGAATGACTCAATACATGCGAATCCAGTTAATTCAAAACCTGGCATGAGGTCCATTTATCGCAACTCGAGTTATCTCGTGTGTTGGATGTCCAAATCTTTTTAAATACTTAGAACACTCTCCCATTCCAAGAAAACTTCCAGGATAACAGGCAACCATACCAACTGAGATAACATCTTTATAATCGTATTTAGTATTCCACAATTCGCCGTGTCCGTATTCGACACAACTGCGTTGTATATCTTCAATAAATTCAAGCCGTGTTGGCTTCCATGAATTTTCCTCCTGAGCAAAGTGAGCAACAACTTATGGAACAGTAAAACAACTTCTAAGTAATCGTTCAATAATATTAACATCATTCGTGTATTTCAACGCAATCTTCATCATCTCTGAGTTAAGAGATTCTGTACGATAAATATCTCCATTAGGCCATACAAACTGATCATAATTTCTACATTCGGGACTTTGAAACAACCACACGGATACAGGGTCACTCTTACTGATTTTTCTGATAAAATCGAACGTATCACCGTCATAAATTTTAACAGTTCGAGCGCATGGAAATAATGTTACGTCCGACGTCCACACGTGCGCGTTATGATCAACGATTTCTATAGAAGCTCCCCTTGATTTATATTTTGATTCATACAAAATCTCGCCGGTCAGTGTCTTCACCCTTATTGGAAATTTTAATTTCTTTTCCAACTCAGCAACGTCTCTGATCGTAGCTCCATTTTCTCTAACTCCCTCAGCCCACTCATTTATCGTTTTGCGTCTCAGATCTGTTAGACCATTCCCCTGTAACGCGTTTGTGAAATGTTCTGTGACTCTTTCGGCAACACAATTCAGACGATCGTTAGCGATCGAAACACTTATCGGTCGAAGATCATCAACGCCAAGCTTATCATTTAGCGGATATATCGCATAAACAATTGCTGTCACAGGGTATTCTCGCTCGTAATATGGTTTGTCGATACACGCCAGTATTCCTGGTTTGGAATTTTTACTTAACGTGACAACATTCCCAGTGCGGTGTGATTCTCGAACAGGGTCACGTTTGTCACGGATAATCCAGGTTACGTCACCAGCGTCTGCCAGGGGTAGAGAAACCATAAATTTTTTTCTCTAAAGATATCTTTCTCCGTTTAGATAATTAATGATTGTCCTTGCTCGCTGGTCATTCATTGTAGCATCAATCTGGGGTTTATCGTGTCGCCTAATTCTGAATGTTGACGGCACGTGAGTCGCGACATTGTTGCGAAACTCTCTCTTGGCTTCACAGATACGATTGATTAGAGTCTGATTCGCCGAATCAGGATCAACATCAGCCAGAGCTCGCCTCGGCAAGTCAGGGGTTATTCTGTCAAGATCGAATCTAGCTTGAGAGGGCTTCATCGCAGATAATCTTATAAATTCCTCCATCATATAACTAAGGCAAATATATATTTAAATTAAATTTGCAAGTGGTTGATGATTGGATCTACAACTCCTTGTAATAAGGCTTGTGTAACAGATTTCTGTGCATACCACCTACAGAGTGTGCGACGAGGGAGTCTAGGACCAAAACCATTTTTGAAGTGTAACAAGGGGGTCGGGGGAAGCGCAATTGTGCTCAGTGTGTGGTGGTAGAAAATACAGAGCTTTGGAAGGGTATTATGATAAAAAAAAATGATGGCGTTGAATCTTCTATAAAAAAAAAAACGCTGTAGACTATCTCACTAGATTTTCATGCTAGCAACATCCCACATAATTTTTCTAGTAATAAAATAATAATTTAGACAAGTGATATATACTATATAAACGGAGCAAGGAAATAGTGTAGATGAATTTGTAACGCATCCCATCATCAAGAATTATGAGATATCGCCTACTGGTATCATCAGAAACTGTCGACTAAAAGACCAGTCGGTTCTTTTATTAATACTGTTTATCTCATATTCGGTGTTGGGAAAACAAAGTATCTCTTTCACAGATTTGTGTATGAGTGTTACAATGACCTGATCGGAGACGGTTTTGTGACTGATCATATTAACGGCCAAAAATTTCATAATTCTTTGAATAATATTCAGGCTATTACAGAGTCAGAATTGTGCACGGGGGAAATACTGGAAATAATAATAATCATCCAAGACCAGTTAAATCTGTAAATCCACAAACAGGCGAAGAAATATCTGCACCAATAAACAAGGCTGCCAAATATTTCGATATTTTCCCAGCTTAAGTACAACGTGTTACAGATAATATAATCAACTCAACATTTTCAAAGAAATAAAAACAAAAATTATATTTCAGCTTACCACTCCAGGTGAAGGGAAAAAACTCTGTCAAGCAAAGCTTCCTAAGGATTAAACAGTACCAATCCCGTAGCATCGCTTCACTCTGTCCTTGACTATTGTCTCTGATTATATCAGGCGAGGTAGTATTGTTTCCCCCTGTGTCCTGGACAAGGAATATTATATCTGTGACGGCTGAGGCTCACAATCATATTATATTGGAGGGGTTCCTATATCTCCACTCAGCTCTTGCTATTTTTGCTACTTAGAACAACATGTAATTAAAGTAATATTTTTTTTATATAATGAATCACGAAAATATTAATGAGATTATCTCTGCGATTCAAAAATTACATGACCCAACCTCCGCTTATGGCATTGCAAGGATAAGGGTATACAACTTTCTGGTCAACTTGATCCTGAAAAAAAATTATAAATGATTTTGAAATATTGCCAGAACGAAAATCTAAAGAAAGATACACACTAGCAGCCGAATACAGGTTGATTAAATTACTCCAACAGGTAATGAAACGATCGCCAGCTGTATATGATGATACAAACGTCCGGCAGTTGGTTCCACTCGCACAGGCGATTGAGAAAATTAGATCAGAGTTGTCTCAAGAATATGAAACAAAAAAGATTGTGAGTGCGTCTAAGACAGTTGAAAAAATTATGTATGATTCTAAACAATCGAATTGTGAAAGTGAAAGTTGTGACACCGGATAATAATCCCTGACTACTTTCGGTGGCGTCTATAGTATTTTTTTTACTGTTCAAAACACACTAGTCTTACAATCTCACATACAAACTTATCACCAAAGATTCATCTCTTAAATCAAGAAGGTGTCCGTGCTGGTCAGTAAGTGTAAAATGTATCCGTGACAACAGCGGATTATGACACCGCAGATAAACCGCATTAACAGGTACTGACATAATTAAATATCCAGGTGGAACTTTAGGAGTAAATGATCATAGGATATATTCCTGCTGTGCCTGCCTGGATCTTTCAAGATGTACTCCAGACCTAGTCTGGGTCTGGTAGCTGCCATCGATCGCATCACACACCAGATTGACTACGATCGTTGATGCGATATCGACAACACCTGGAGATACACGACGACCACCACCGTCTGGATCATTGTTATGGGTTAGAACACTCGGAGCGGCGGCATCTGCCGCTGGGGATATTTTTCTCCGTGATTCTAGTATCTTTGGAAAATATCACTGACAGTTTTTGTCAACTCTTCGGGGTTGAATCCTGGTAATATGAATGTTGGTAATTCTGCTTCTGTAATCGCATAGTGTCGGAGAAACGGATGCTTAATTGTCATCAAATAAGGACGTGAAATCTCGGCGAAGCTATCACCAGTAGCAATCACTGTTTCAATAATAATCCGATTGACAAACTTGAGGTCGGATACAACCTGGTTTAGATGCTGTACCGTTGCAATGATTTGTTGCTTTAGATCGTCGTTGAGATATTCTCGTGTGTATCTGGAAAACAACTGTCGCAGTTTGCTGAGTACTTGTTGGTGTTCAGGCCTAATGGTATTAGGGAATGAGTTAATATAATCTTGGTCGACATGCGCCTTTCGATTATCATCATAGCAATATATAGTTCTTAATAATAAGGAAATTTTGTACAATCAGCAGCAGAAAAATATACACTGCCAACATCCACTGGCTTGGAATCCATCGGGTCAATAAAAATGCTACCTCTTTCCGGATATTTCCAGGGAAACGTTTTTCGATACTCTGGAAGGTTTAAGAATATTTGCTTTTCTGAGACATAATCAGATCGTTGAGGGCGCGGTGGTTTTGGTGGCTGTACCTCTGGCTATCCTAACGCAATTCGGATTGACGACTGATATATATCGACGGCATAATCTGGTGTCGTTATTTCTAACGCGGCGGATAACGTTGTCTTATGAACCCTGGTAGCGATCTTGGATTCTTTTCCTGTGATAGATTTGATTCTGCGCTGGAACTCGTTGTTGATCTGTTCGATTTGATAACTTCCCGTAGGTATGCCCACAACATTCCAGTCTGGTGTTCCATCAGACTTACTTTTATACGCAAATACCAATGAATTATTTGTTTACAACCCACTGTATGATTTTGATCTAATATTTGACCAGCTGTAATATACTCGCATTTGTGCTAGAGCCATTTCCTTGGCTGGATTTCCCGTTGGAAAGCTAATGTCAAACTCAGGCTTGGTTCACGTTGTTGATATCATCGTGGTTGTTGGTGGTGTATTAGCAACGATTTGTTCTAGCAATCGCAGTGATTGATCTTGCGACATTATTATTTAAATCAGGGATCTAAATACCTGTCTTTGTCGGAGTCGGCGTCGTCTGCCGCTGTGGATTCTAATCCTTAAGAGTCAAGGGGTTGGTTCCAGTTGCTTCATAGTAAACATTAATCATTTCTGCGAATTCCTGATCTGGTATTATTCCATCACTGAGCCCTGATGATATAAGCGACGATAATTTGGCGCGTGCTTGTGTTGGCGCTGATAGCAACGTTGTATATTCGTGTAACTTATCAGCCGCTCACGTGGATATCTTTGTTGCGATGATATTATGAATACCAGCAACACCGGTTATAACTGCAACACCAAATCCTATTACTGGTGCTATTATGTATGTGGCTAAAGATGCTCCGATTATAGTTACTGTTCCAGCGACTACGGCGGATGCAGAGTGTACAATTATGTCAGAAATAACGATACGTCTGCAGTATTTTTTTTTTTTTTACTGTATGCTCATCAATGATATTTTTCAGTTGGGTCTGCCACAAACACGCTTGCTCATATCTGAAACGTTGAACGTCAAATGGGGTTTTACCGGCGACTGGTTCATTATGTAGATTGCTAACACTCTAAGTAGGTGGTATATTAGCGACGAATTTCAATACACCAATAGTACAACACGCCGAGGTCTTTTTCTTCGGGTACCACCACGAATATTCCCTCGTCGTTTTTCTCCAATATCACTAACACAGATCCAGAAGATCCGTTAACTAGATAACGCCGTGAAATTGTGGTAGATAATGTAAATGTTGTAACGCCGAGTACTGAGAACCTGTACACACCGGTAACCTCAGCGGTATGTTTGATGGATTTATTGAGTGGTGTCCATAGTGCTGATCCAGACGCTACCGTATATACTATGCCATCGGTAATCTTTTTGATATCAGAGAGCTTAATGTCGATTACTACTGAACTGCCAAAAAAATTCATTAATGGTTTTATTTGTGTTCCTGCGAAAATTTGTAAACAGGTTTACATGATTAGCATATTCAGATCTAATCTTGGTCATTCCATCCTTGATTGTCATTAACGAGGTCATCATCGGGATGTTGCTATTATCGATGTATTCTTTCGTTGCAGCGGCATCGTTTGATACTGGTTCTCTCAAATTAGCAATGCTATTTTCATATTGAGAGAACCATTCATTGTATCGCAAGCTTATCAACGCATTTACTGATCTCAGTTCTGATCGTGGCATCATTACTGTCCACGTATTTTTTGTTGCCACGTCATCGTCTGATTTTGGTTCTTTCACATTGGTAATTGTATTTCTGTTCATGTTGAGATCGCCATACATAATGTCTCCAGTTCTTCTGATGTGTCCAGTAATCTCTACCATGAGTGTTAGAATTGATTCCTCCGAATTTTTAATTTTACCGTTTTTAGCAAACACCACTAAGTTACCATCGGTCGCACCTGCAACCCGCAGAATAATATCTGTTAACGGGATATTGCTAGTTTTTAACCGTCCTTGCTGATCCTGAAAACAACAACTTCATTTTGGTCCACATCTGCGAGACGCAAAAGATTAGCAAGCTCATCCTTGACCTCGTCAAGAGTTGCATATTTGGATAAGTTACCTTGGGGCTTGCCTTTAGCAGATCTTCCGTAAATATCTACCATTGTATATTACACTAAGACCTGTTTAAAACGTCGGACGACGATGTTTTCTGGTGGAATACTCGTGAATGACTTTATGAGGCGGTGCCCCTGACGATGTCGACACCGCGTCGAGCACAGCGAATACTTCACGGCCACATATTGGCGGATCAGTTATTGTTTGTGTTGGTAATGTTGAATACCAGATCGGAGTGCCATACATTCTGCTGATATATTTTAAAAATTGTTTTGGTGGCGCCAACCCATACGAATCAAAATAAACAACTCCACGTGGGTCAACCGCATATGCAACCCAATGAGTATCTGGACCAGAACTTCCATCAAGATTAATGATACCGGTTTCAACACGGTTTGGTTGCTTTGGTAATTGATCACGCATAAAAACACATCTGAAGTATTTTATGTTTAATTTCGTAGCAGCATCAAGTAAATCAAAATTGGACATGAGAAGCTCCAAACGCTTTGCGTCTAGGGGAATGTACCGGGCAGTCTCAGACCTGAGCCGCTCGGGCCTCGACCGTACCATGAATGAGGGGTTCCTGGCAGTCTTATACCCCACCTTTTCTTGGAAGTCTTTAGTCCGTGACCTGTTGCTTTCTTTAATGCCATCCCAGCGGCAGTTCCAACAGCACCAAGTGCAGCTGCTTTTGTAATAGCTGAGGCTGCAGCGGCTATCAACGCTGGTATAGCTGCAAGAAGTGAAAATATACCAACCGTCTTGGCAATGTCTTTAATGGCACCCGCAGAAAGATCAAGTCTAACACCGGTCTTTGATCGTTTGGCG
>JAECUM010035282.1:0-13951 GCA_016617855.1 Megalonaias nervosa
ACATAGCATCTAAAAAATCTATTGGCATACCAATACCAGCTGGTATGTTAATTTCAGTAAAAGGCGATGATACAGAAAGAATTGAAATGTTTAGAAAAGATTTTATTTATACTTTGTTTTGCGGCGATATTCCAGAAGGACAACGAGTATACAGAGCAAATGGCGCAGTTGCTGATGATAATATTGAAAATTTAGGATTAGAAAATGAATTTCAACCTCACCTAGTGTTTGATTTATATGAAGCAAATGATAAGGGAATTATTAGATATATAAGAATAAAAAAAGTTGTTGGAAATTTGGATAAAGATAGATATTTACATGTGATGGTACGTGGAGCAAAAACTAATTCTGTTTGTTATATGGCACAAAGGTTTGTTTATGAAACTTTTAACGGAGTAATACCTAAGAGTTTAGTTATCGACCATATTAATAAAATTAAAACCGATAATCGTTTGGAAAATTTAGATGTGGTTACACCAAAAGAAAACACAAGACGTGGAGCTTGTTCTGACGGTTCTAATTTTAAAAATCCAACCAAACAAATAATTTCAATAAATTTAGAAACTGGAGAAGAAATGAAATTTAGATCAATAGCATCTGCGGCAAAAGATCATAAAATTGATGCACGAGCAGTAAAATTTGTCGCCGATGGCAGAACTAAATCAGCAACGTCGATGTTGACATTTGATAGATTTATCTTTAGATACGATAACTAATAATATTTTCCAGATCATTCCGAGAAGACAATTATGACTAAATTCCATAATATCATCACGATTAAATCGTAACGTCATCATTTTATTTGTATCAAGTTTTATTTTGTCCGCTGCTGTTAATAAAAATCTGTCAGAATCACCCAATGTTATCATAACATCAACAAAATAAAAACTATGTCCCAATAAACAATTTCGAATTGCCTCAGCTAGTTCTTTGTTATTTAGTATATTAACTCGCTGATGATATTTTATTTCTCCGAACATATTATTTATTAATTAGATAATAGATTATTATAATAATGAACTTAGTTGAGAGACTGGCTGAGCTATATTCGGGAGATTTTGTTTCAGTTTCAAATGTTACATTAGAAAATATTACCAATGATAGATTTGCTGGTTATACTGAAAAAGATATTTTGTATAACTATGACGACGACGAAGATGATGTTGTTGTTAGTAAAAAAAATTTAAGCAGACCAACAACTGGGCGATATGATGTTAAGTACCATATTGCTAAAAAAATAACAAAATGTAATTTTACTGTTGCCGAGCATCAAATATTTTGTCAGCTTATAGAGCCCTTTTTAAACGTAAAAATACCTGGACAACAAAGAAATATAAAATACGATTTTATTTTTGTTAAAATATTTAATTTAATGCCAGTCGATGATGCGAGAAAATTACATTTAATTTCTTTATGCAAACCAGTAAAATGTAAATCAGTATTAATAAAATACGAAGAAATTTGTAATAATATTATTCTGTCGATGATATCGACCGAGTTGGTACCCAACTATTAAATTTATCGCTATATCCACGCCATTTGACTAAATTTTTGTTGCCTCGCTTTTTAATAACTTTTTCAATAACAAATATATCTTGTTCTGTTTTCTGAAGTTCTTGCTCATAAAAACTGCCAGTTATAGGCTCACCTAATAAATCTTTCAGCGAGTATGTAACCGGTATTGTTAAAAGTACTTTATCAACAACAAATATGTCTTCGCTCCAGTTATGAGTATAACCTTTTTCAAATGTTTTTTTCGTCAAAGAAATTCTAACTTTATCGCCAACTTTAAATTTGTGTCGTCGGTACATGTTTTCGTTTGCTAATATTGGATTTGAAATCGCGTCTTTTTAATCGTTCAGTGTTTTCTGTTATTATATTCGTCAACAATTTTCTGTAAATTGTCAATATATTTATTCGTATTTTTAGCTGTCAAATACTTATGAATTTTTTCGTTGAGCGTGCGATTAAATCTTTCGACGATGACGCTTTTCTCCTCATTTCCAGTGACATATTTTTTAATGTTATTTTGTTCCAAAAACTGTTCGAACATTTTATTAAAAAAACTCCGCTCCATGATTAGTCCAGATTCTGTTTGGTTTTCTTTCTGTAGTTGTTAGTATTTGTTTTAGCGCATCAGTCATCGATGTCCCTGTTTTATCCGAAACGGGTATACTAAACGCGTATTTGCTAAAAACATCTACAACATTAAAAATATAACTTTTTGGAGCACCATCGACACCAACGTTAAACTGAGCTAGATTTGACATATCAACTAAATCTATCGCCCAGATATCATCAACGGCATTTGCGACAACTTTACGTCGCGGAAACTTTTTTTTTTAGGTCTGTGTAGTTCTACGGCAAGATCATCATATAATTCTTTTTTACCGAGATGGGGCTTTCCAAGTCTTGACTTTATTTTGCTCCAATAAAACCCTGGACCAGCCTTCGGTCAACACGTTCTCGCATATTTACAGGTTTCATTTCACGAAGTTCGTCTAACATTACTTTATCACAGCCATGCTTATTTTGTTCGCTGTCTGGAAGTTCAATATCTCTGTAGCAGATATCATGGCGCATTGCTATTGCATCAACTTGATTGTAAGGTTCTTGTCCTGGCAGCGGATTATCGTTTTCGTCAAGTTGTTTATCAAGAGGATTATAAGGTCCAGTGTATTTATGGCAGGGCAATGTCCAACCGCCTTTTGGTCTCGGCAGTTTGCCAATTAATTTATGTATATCTATACCTGTTCCAATTATTTCTCTGTTGTTGCATTTCTGGCAATATGTAACAATTTTATTTTGCTCGAGGCATATATCTCTATCGCAATCACATTGGCATGTCATTATTTATTTAGTAGTCTGCTAAAATAATTTCAGGGTAACCCGCTCCGGACAACTTTGTTTTTGGTAAAAACATACTTTTTTCTTTTTCCACAGATTGCTCAAATACTTTTCAGCATTATTCTATTATTTTTTGTTTTTTCTGTTTTTTCATCTTTATTTTCTGTTTTAGTTTTACACTTAAGACAATAAGTTGACATTGTTATATTTGTAATTTAGATAAAATTAATTGCAAGCTTTAGGTAGCTTTACAAAAATTAAATGCAATCTCATCATTAGCGTGAGAAGGTTGTTTGTCAAATTGCAAAATAAACTTTAAAAAATCTGGATTTTTGGTCATCTGTTTGATGAACATTACGCAATAATATCCACAAGCGGAAGTTCCAACTGGTTGAATTTGATTAGACGAATAATTTATTATTTTGTTTTTACTCATATATTTTTTTACTGCGTCACTTGGTGGAATTCCGAACGAGTCAAAATAATTGTTATCAAAAACAGCTACCCAATGTGTGCCAGATCCGTCATTAAAATCTTGTATATTTATAACACACGAACCTGGAGACGCTAGTGTCTCTGGCGGTGGAATCGCTGTAAGTTCATCTTTAGAATAAACTCCACTGAAATTTTTTACTTTTTTTTAGTTTGTCAAGTATATCAAAATTACTTAACGCAGATTTTATCTCCTTGTTCCTGGCAACATTAGTCCTCGTCCTATTGCTAACAGATTTGGCAATAGACTTCCTGCCAATCCCGCTAGTAACGGGGCTATTAGAATAAATCCCCCTTTTCGCCTCTGTCGTGTCTTTTTTTTCGTCGTTGTCTTTCTTAGCATCGTTTTTCGTCTAGGCATTATATTTATCAGTCACATAAAATTAAACTCAGAAAATTACAATTAATTTTCCTAATTTTGTTACCATCGACATTCATACGAAAATTTTCTTTATACCACTGCCGCGGACGATACCATTACCTTCAATTGCCTTTTTCGTTGCGCCAGATACTGCTCCAGACGTTGCTGCTAATCCTAACACTGGCAAAATTTTAGGTAGTAATGTTCTAGCTATTACAGATAATGCCGGACCGAAGAAGCCGCCATGTTTTGCCATTGCAGTTATTTGTGCAGCGCTTAAATTTAAAACAAAATGTTTTTTTTTGCGATCGTATTTATTTACTTGTTTTTTGGTTAACATTAATTTTGTTAAAGTACCAGCTGCGTTAAGGTTAACCTTTAATGAAACCTGCCTCCGTTTTGCAACAGCAGCCGCTAATTTTTTAACTTGACCATCAGTCAAATGTATTTCTTTTACAATATATTTTGTCATTTTATATAATGATTACAGATTAAACTTGGACTGTCATTTTATCTCCAACAGAGTCAATTGTAACAAATCTATCGCTTATCACTAACGCATATACATTTAACGGCGCTGGAACTGCTGGCGCTACTGGAGCTTCGAATGTCCAAGTAATTTTAATATCAGCTGTGCTGTCTACAGCTCGCTCGTTATGTTTACTAACATCAAAATAAAACATCGGATAAATTGTACGAAATTCCTCTACTGATATCTGAGATCCATCTCCAAAGTCCTGATATTTTTGCACTGCGTCGAGCAGGTACATGTAAGGTCTAGTAATGTTTTTATTCTCATTATCTGCAAAATTATATTCTATCGCTCGTTCTGGGTATTGTTTTGAATTTATTCTAGCATATATTCGTCTAACATCAGCATTATCAAATATCGCATTATTTTGTTGTTGGTTGCCACGTCGAGCTTGTCTCTGAAATACAACAAATAATTGCCGCGGCCTTTGTTCACTTGGTGTCGTTGTGACTCGCCATGTGTAGTCTGTGGTATTCGGAACTGCTGTTCGATATATTCTATGTTGCTGAAAATAAATTCTGTTCGTATGTTTTTGCAGCATATCATTTAATTCCGCCATTTTAGTGATAGACGGAGTTATTCTTGGCATCCACAGCGCAAGTTTGTTTATGACAAATTGTACATCAACCCCGCCATGTCGAAATAAACAATCATTTTGTTCTGATCGATCTAAAATAAGTGTATGTTTAACTCCACGAAATACCTTATTATAGTCCCTGCAAAAGCCAAATATTGTACTTAACGGCAGCATCATTATAATTTGACGTGATACTGCTGCTAGTGCCTTTCTCTTAGCATAAGCTTCATTGTAACGTACACTTTTAAAACCTGCTATATTAGCGTTAACTAAAGCTAACATTGCAGTTCCATCATCAGCTGCTCCTGGTGGTGTTATACCAGATTATTACAAGCAGTAGTAAGTGAAACTCTTGTAGCGTTTACACCAGCGTCTGCAGCTGGTGCGGCTATACCCAGCGCAGAAGCATAAGCAATAAGAAAATCTCTCACATTTGCAGCACTTCCGGCAGCATCAACTCCAGCGGCAACTGTTACCCTTGGAATAAATTCTCTAGATGTCGCATTTCCAATTCCAGTATCTTTAAACTACATCATATTAGTTGCAGTCGATTTGGAGTAATCATCGGAAAACGAAATAGTATTTAAGATTGTACTTGCAACTTGTAAGTGACCTGAAATATCTTCGACAGTTTGATTGGCCAGCTGATATCGAGCACTTTTAAATAAACACCAACCATTATTTACAAGAGCTACTTCTGTTCCAGCTGCAATTGCGGCAGGTGGAACAGCTACTGTCATAATCTGACCACGAACTTCCAACATTGCTTTGTGAGGCAGTAGAAATACGTCCTCGTCTCTAGTATTAAATGTTCTAACGCCAGCCTTATTAGGATCGTTAGAATTTTCATCAAAATTTCATCAAGATATTCAACATATTCAAATTCTGTTACTGTGTCGTCTGTGTCATAAATTTCTGCTAAATCGAGATAATTTTTTGCAGACATTTTTTTATTTATTAGGTTATACAAAATTATTACGGCGCTGTTACTTTAGATATTAATTTTTTGTATAATTTGTTCTCCTCGTGGTGATAAAAGCTTTTTTGTTGTTGTAATCATTGCGCTTTGAGTTTCTTTTGTTAGTGCGATTTCTGAAATATCTTGTTTGATCGTAGGTGCGGCATGCGCCTTAGGTGTACCTTTTATTTTATCAGATATTTTTTATCCCACAGCAGTTCCAGCAGCAGATGCAGCTCCAGTTGCAAAAGCTTTTGATGCGTCAAGTGCAATTGGTGCAACTTTATGAGCTATTCCTGGAATATTTCGAATAATTTTAGTAAATATATTTCCCAAAAATCCTCCTACTATTTTTCTTCTATAAACTTTTTTCTGTTTCATTATATTTGAGGTTGTATAATTTTGTTGTCAAATCTTATAGCTCTTCTTACAAAATATGTTTACTATTGCTCGCGCAAGCGTAAATAATAAGTAACAGCTTCATTATTAAAATCTAACTGTCTTCCAGACTGATCTGTCAATTGCATATTTACCTCTGTTATTTGATTTTCAACATTTAGCGGATAATAAATAATATGACGTGGAATAATTTGCATAAGAAAACCTGGTGGAACATCTGGTGAAAAACTATACATTGTTTGTCCTTTACTGCCTAAAGCTGAATAAGAACCAGAAGCAACAGAGCAATTTACCAATATTGTGTTAACATCAATTATATTTACTGGCAGTTGACCGTCATATGTAATAGGTATATCAGGACCAACATCAAGATACGTATCATATTTAAATCCTATCAGTGGTGCAATACTTCTTTTTGTGAAAATAGCAACTGACATATTTTTTTCTGATTTTATTCATTTCCTCGTTGTTTAGTGGAATATCATCAAAAACAACTATCTTGTGTCCGGACAAATCAAGTTGATTAACTGGGACAAGTTCTTCTGATTGTTTGATAATAAAAAAATCTTCGCCAGCCTCAAGATCATCACGAAGTTTGTTATTATAATTGTTAAGTAGCTCGTACTTATCTTGCTGCGGGTTAATGGTGTAAATATAAACGCGATCGTAGTTAAAATTATCTCCTAGAAGTAAATTCATAAGCAAGTTTGTTTTTCCCGATCCAGTTCTTCCAACAATAAGATAATGACAATCTGGAAATTCATTGTTATGTTTATGTTTTACCAACCGCTCTGTATCAAAATTTAATATAGACGATTTTGCCATTATTGTTATATAATTTTATGCTACATAATTTTGTCAAACGATAAATAAATAATGAGTTCTTTTTTCAAAATTTGGAACATTAGTAGGAGATTCATCAACTGAAAGTACAACAGACGGCAAGGTTGATTTATCAGGCTATCTAAAAAAATCCGGCGACACAATGACAGGAAACTTGTTTATGTCAAATCAACGAGTATTAGAGTTAGAAACAGATTATCCACCAATAAATGTTGTTAATACATAAGCTGTTAGTTATGCACAACTTAAATTAGTCGACAATAATAAACTAGATAAATCTGGTGGAACTTTAAGCGGTAACTTAGATATGTCAGGAAAAAAATTATAAATTTAGAGACCAGGTATCCGCCAGCAAACTTAAATCAAACTCAAGCGGTAAGTTATTTGCAGTTAAAGTATGTTGATGATAACAAACTTGATAAAATTGGTGGGACAGTTACAGGTAATATTATCATGTCAGGAAAAAAAATTACATACCTTGGAGACCCAGCTGCAGAATCAGACGCAGCAACAAAAAAATATGTCAATGATCAAGAATCTAAGTATGTGTTAGTGCGTGGTGGTATAATGCGCGTATTTCTCAATATGAACAATAATGGTATTAATAATCTCAGAACACCTGAAACAGATTTTGACGCAGTAACAAAGAAATACGTCGACGATAGCAACATTCCGACGGTAACAGCAATAACAACAATCAGCGATGGAATGACTACACTAAATACTAATTTTTCTAATCACGTACAAACGTTCCTGAATTTTCGTAGAAATATAAACAAATCTATTAATGAATTTTTTGGAAGTCCAGCGGTTGTAGATATTAAACTTGCTGACATTAACATAAAACTAAACGATATTATTAACGGAATTCCTTATATCATCGAAAAAACGAATCTGATTAAAATTCCTCACAAGCAGATCATCAATGTGGTATACACAGTAGCATCAGGATCATCAACATGGACACCGCAAAATAAAACTCTCGAACATACCGCAGAAGCATCTGGGTTATACAGGTTATCTATGTACGGTTTAGAAATTACTGCGGCTACTTCATCATCACCGAATGTATATCATAATCCTCTACTGGCGATGCTAAACAAGGACATCAAAGAAATGTTTACGTTGACATCAACGGAAATGCCCCCGAGACGTTACTGGTGGTGTTTGGAATTTGTAGCTGAAACTTCTCAAATATAACAAATCAAACCCAGAGACAGGCACTATTGTATAAAATATATAAACAAATATTATATAATAAAAAAAAATATAGTTGATTTTAATCATATTTCAGAAAACATTCCAAAACAAGATGTGGACGCTCTAATGCAATATTATAAATATTATCATAAAAAACTTTGGTGCGTAAAAAAAATGTTACAAATACTATACCAAAATACTTCGAGTGATATCATATTTACCGTTGTTAATGACTAGCTCTGGTATAATTTCAAGTGGAGCATCATTAAATCCGTTTTTGTTAGTAATATCTGGTGTCGGTGTTTCTCTTGCAACAGCATGTAAAAAAATTGAACCTCGACTTGCGACTAAAAAACAAATTATTCTGTGGAGAGTTTAGCAAAACAGCTACAACATCAAGGATACCGCGTTAAGTATTATCATGCAGATACTGATCCAGCACTAAAAAAAATTTGGATTTTAGCAGCATAAATACTGCATTCGACGACGTTGATGTCGTGATATTCAACCACACACTTGAAGCTGGGGTCAGTATCATTGATGAACGATTTACTGTTATGTACGTGTTCTCTGAAGAACTAGGATCAGTTGAAGCCACGAAACAAGCAATTCATCGCTTTTGATGTGTTAACGAAATTCGTTATTCGGCAACGAAAAAAACCCCGAACAACGTTCGGGACAGACTTCCTGCTACTCGTGAAGAAATTAGAAAGATCATTGTTGATTGTGAACGATTACTCGATGATAAAACTAAATTATTAAGATGTCCTAACGCTGGTGAATTATCAACCGAGTACGCATTTGCATATCTCAGCGATATCATCGACGAGAATAATTCTAAAATATATTTCACGCCGAGATTAATTGCGATGATGAAGAATACCGGTTATACGATCATTGACACTCCTGTAGATTACGATACCTGGCGGAAGAAAAATAGCATCAAGAAACCAAACAATGAAGACATCAAGAATAATCCAGCTGTCGACGAATTCCTGAAGACCAGCGTAGGTAACAGAATAAAACAATCTATCACCCTAGACGGGCCTAAATACTACAAATATAATCCCCATGATTTTCATGGAGAAAAGTTAGAACCGTATCAAGCAAAGAAGTCCTATCTGAATCACATGTTCCAGTGTGATGTCGGTAAATTACCAGCGGATGAGGTTGAACAATTATATAATAATTCAACAAAATTGAAACGTGCTCAGCGAGTAATCGTTGACAAATTTAATCAAGGTAATTCGATCAACGCTGAAACGTTTCGATCAGATAAAATTAGCCCACGTGAAAAACTAAAGACGATAAGGAGTTTCTGACGATGCTGAATTTACCAGATATTGTTCCTGACGACTTATCAACGACAGAATTAAAAATTCCTGGACCTGACTTAAGAATGTATATCGAAAATCTACTGCATGATAAAGATCAGCTAGAAACATACAACAATCTGCTGAAGAACTGGATCAAGTATATTTCCCGAGACGAGACTTCATAAATCAAAACTAACAACAGGAAATGCCGTTGAGAAAATCAAACTGATTTACAAGGGTTTCGGAGCGACTTTGACCGTCAATGACAAAAATAATACAACGAGATCAGATTTACACATTAAATTATCCAGTGTGGCCAAAATCAGATTTTACTGATGACACATGTTGGAAAAATTATAACAACGACGCTCAAGGAATTTACGGCAGTGATGATATCACGATTACAGATAAACACACCGAGATTTTAAGATTTCATGTGTGGAGTATCAATAATTGGTTTAGTGTGTTTGATCCGTAGCGATGCTACGGGATACTGAATCCACATAAAACTTTGCCTGAATTTGATAACGGATCGGTACATTTCATAATAAATGTAATGATATGTACCGATCTGTTATCAACGATAGCGACCTAACTCCGTCCCCGTGACACTGTCCTCGATGACAGAGTAGGTGCGCAGTTGTCTCCGCTGTGGTAATTTCTTGAGCAATGGTCCGCCATTGAAAAAAGTGGATGTGTTTTCTGAAGAATTAGGTTCGGTCGAAGCAACTAAACAAGCAATCCACAGGTTTCGTTGTGTTAACGAAATTCATTATTCGGCAACAAGAAAACAACGCGACTGTAAACTTCCTGTTACTCGCGAAGAATTAACGAAGGTTGTTGTTGATCGTGAACGATTACTCGATGATAAGACAGCATCGTTAAGATGTCCTAGCGCTGGTGAATTGTTAACCGCGTACGGATTCGCATATCTCAGCGATATCATCGATGAGAATAATTCTAAGATGTATTTTACTCCCAGATTGGTAACGATGATGAAGAATACCGGATATACGATTATACAAACTCAACCAGATGATTATGATACCTGGCGGAGAAAAAATAACACCATCCGCCGTGACATTGTCACGGACAACGAACAAATAAAGAATAATCCTACCGTTGATGAGTTTTTGAAGACCAGCGTCGGTGACCGAATAAAGCAAGCTCCGATTACAGAGCGTGAAAACAAACCAATCTATTACAAATATGATCCCGCTGATAATGAGCAGTTAGGGCCGTATGAAGCCAAGAAATCATTCTTGAATAATATGTTCCAATGCGATGTTGGTAAGTTACCAGCTGAACAAGTTGAAAATTATATAATAATTCATCACGGTTGAAACGTCAAAAATGGGATGGCAAGGGTCAAAGGAAACTCGGACTAGCGAGATGTAAACTATATTGTGCTTGTTTGAACTGCCGAAGTTAAACACACAGTGGTCGGTATTTCACCATGATGGTCGGAGTTACACACATCAGAGGTCGGAATAAGCCACAGCACGGTCTGATTTACCCCTGCGTATATGGTCATAGTAAAATCACGTTTCAGTAAGAAGAACTCATATTATATGCTTTTTGAATAATGAAACTTTTTGCAAGAAGCCCAATTGACTGCTCCCCGTATCGTACTTAGGCACACAGTAGTCGATCTCGTGTCAACGACCTCAGTGGTCGGAATATGACCAGATTGCCCTAGTATGGTCCCACATCTCCATTTACTACTACTTATATACTTTTAATTCTTTCTTCATTCCTTCTCTTTAATGGTTAAAACATGCGCTCATACTCTTTTTAAATATGTTTGGTTTTAATTCACATATCTTTTAGTTTCAAGACAACTAAAGAAATTCTTCTTACTTTTGTACATAAATAATGGCAAACTTTTTATGGGCATGGGTGTTCCTTTGGATTTCCATCGCGTTAGTTTCGGTTTGACTTCGATTGTGTCTAGATTTGTACCAGTTTAAATATTCGTCATTTTAATTGCAGCAGTCAAATCAAAACTCAGTAGTTTAAATAATCACAATCAAAAATTAATTTTGTTGCAAAATTTTTATTTTTTTGTTACTTTATTTGCTATAATGTATACAGTCTGTAATTTAAAAAAAGAAATTACTTTCCGGTTTAATATTTTTATACAAATGCTAGGAATCAAAAATTTTCTTGATCATTTAGGTGACTAGTTTGGTTTTAATGAAAATTCAAACCTCTTCCACACCAAGACGAAAGAACGTAATATCCTGTGGAAATTCTTAGTTAGATGCCAATTGGAGAAAACTAAACGCCGTAAC
Organism: Megalonaias nervosa; assembly: GCA_016617855.1. NCBI lineage: Eukaryota > Metazoa > Mollusca > Bivalvia > Unionida > Unionidae > Megalonaias > Megalonaias nervosa. The sequence continues at coordinate 11,820 of JAECUM010035282.1, forward strand.
GTCCAGTAGTGACTACATACAGTTTTACGTCTTTATGCACTGGATAGAACGTATGTGAAATTTGACCAGTGTGCGTTGATAGCGTATGCCGACCGTGACTGTTGAAGGTGTGTTGAGGTAAACGGGTATGTTATGTTCTCATTAAGTCGTGTGGCAATGAAAAGTGTCGTTTTAATTGTTATATTTCGATGACTGACTGTATACTATACGAACTTAAGACCAACAACATTCCTTTGATAATATTAGAAAGGACTTTATTTGAAATAGATCCATCACTAAAATAAATTCAAAATAAGCAACACATGCCATAGAGGCTGTTGTGATGAAAGACGTTGTTAATTTAGTCCTAGGGTTTTGATTGGCCGACTATTAATAAAATTTGGGGATTTTGTGGACTAAGGTACACTGCACCATTGCTGTGAAATAAACGTTTCGGTTTTGAAAATGACAAGAAGTTATGAAATTTAAACTATGGTTTACTGTAATAATATAGATAAAAATCAACACCAAAAACAATAATAATGCCAGGATAAAAATTATGGTCGTGGTAAACACCTCTAAGAACTACTATATCGAATATCGATGTGACGTCATAACATAGGCATGATCACGCGGGGGGGGGGTTACTGCTGCTGCTTCTGGTTGTGGTGGTGATAATGATGTTGTTGAGATTATAATGATGACGAGTATGGTGATTAATTATCTTATATTCACAGAATAGTAAGCATACATTTACTCCTAAAGCATAGTCCTGACAGAGTTGTCTTTCCTGATACTCAAAATATGTTTGTATATGTTATCACAGGAGTCTGCAGTTTTATCAATAAAGCACGACGAAATTTCTGACAACATGAAATCACCTTACTGGTATTATAAATTAACACAAGGAATGCAAGCGTGACAACAACCCTCCGCTCGATTTGACTTTTCTCACGCGTCTTTTATCACTTCCGAATCGCAAGAAGACTGAAAAACTACACATATCCATTCAAAAAACAGTAACGTACCAACACATCACTCTCGGACGACCATCGCATGAATCCAATCAGGCGAATTAACCTTTATTTTCACCATTACGGTCACAACCCCTGTCAAACAGAACTCATTGCAGGAAGTAGCCCATTTCTACCACGGGCTAAATAACGTCATGAAGCTAATTTTACAAGATAAAATGTTTAACTTGTTTTTTATTTCAGATTGTATCATTTGATAATTTTATATAAATTTCCACCACAGAAATGTGTAGTTTAAGTTTGGATAGTACAAATAATGGTTGATGACGTCATCACATTTCAAATATTAAAGCCTAGACAGATGCTGGACCCGGAAGACTGAAAAATGTGTTTGATAGCCTGGTAAGATCATTTGTTGTACTGAGTTTTTTTTCATAACAGAAAATGATAGTGAAGAAGAAAATATTATACTTGTATGAGAGATGTACTATTTATTATGATGATGATGATGATGATGATAATGATAGAGAGAGAGAGAAAAATGAACAATAGGAAAGGAGAAAAGCTGTTGCTTTATTCCACTGATTAACCATTGATAATGATGATGATGATGTGTGTGTGTGTGTGTGTGTGTGTGTGTGTGTGTGTGTGTGTGTGTGTGTGTGTGTGTGTGAGAGAGAGAGAGAGAGAATAGTTGTGACGGAGAAAATCAATACGTAATACAATACGTTACAATTAATGACGATGCGAGAGAGAACAAAATGATTCTTGTATGGTTTACCAATGATGAAAGAGAGAGAGCAAAGGCAGATTATGAATGAAGAAATTACTTATCTTTAGCATTTATGGTAATACTGACGTTAGAGAGATACAAATGATACTTTACCTGATAATTATACCATTGATGATGATGAGGTGAAAAACGTGGTGGTGAATGATAAAAAAAGGACCGCGAATGATAAATTTATAATGTATGACAATGAGAAAGAAGAAACACTTGTGAATACAATATTGTTTACTAGAGATTTACCATCATTAATAATGACGACGACAGTGAAGAAGGCAAGAAAAGAGAAGCATGTTTCACTGTTTAATACCTTGCTCGTGCCAAGGATATAAAGATTTGTACCGAAATTGTAAAAGTTCATCTAATACCTGAAGAATTTCTGTCAAAGGTCC
>JAECUM010035286.1:0-21707 GCA_016617855.1 Megalonaias nervosa
ATATATATATATATATATATATATATATATATATATATATATATATATGGAATCCTTTCAACAGTAACGTTACCATGATAAGCAAATATGTTAAACAAAACCTTTCTCCTCAGATTAAAATTTCAAATCTGCAGCTGCACCAGAAAGGCTTAAATTAAATTACATTGAAAAGACTTCAATAAGCCCCTTAAAATGACACAGGCTAAACTAACAAAAATGACATAGCTGATTCTTCCAAGCTACGCTGACTCCATGAATCGGTTAATTTATTTTGATAATAACTTAATATAAGCCAATGAGTTCTTTTTTCCAACTAACACTGATAGTCAAAATTTCTTTCATAACAGTCATCAAAACTTAACAAGTTTGGATCCATATGATGTATGGCATATAAGCATTACCCTAAATTTAGGGTAGTGCTTACGATCTTTCTTTTCTGAACTTTATTACTGAATTCGTGAAAAGACATTTACTTTTCAGGGCATTTTCCTTTGGATTGGCGACGAACATGTCCTTGCGACATGAATAGATTTGAAAATTCTAACTTCATTGATATCCATCCAGTGATTGACAATTAGTGAAATAATTTATTATTAGTCTTGTTCTGATAACAGAGAAGAAAATTGTCGCTGACAAGGAAGATTTATTATGTGTTATATAGACAGCAGAATTTCTACCTATTATGGGAAACTTTCTCTATTATATCCACGGTAGATGCGCATCGATTTTTTTTACACAACGCCAAGATTGTTCCTTTCGACTGAATAATGTCGGTGCCATCTACAACTGTAAGACCTGAAATTAAATCATTGATGTTTCTGTTAGTGTTGTATATCATTGCATGAACTTTCTGTTCAACGCTCAGGAAATTCGATATGAAAATGTGAGATATAGGGATAAGTTTTCATCTTTCAGGTAATTAAAGAAATTGTCACTTGACGCAGCACCATAGACACATCTGCACTATTCACAGCTTTTCTTACATTTATTGTTCTTCAGTTTTAATCCAGAAAAACTGTAACACTGGTCCTGAATATTCGTTAATATAATATAATATAATATAATATAATATAATATAATATAATATAAAGATTCATCCAAATACGAACAGAGCTTCAAATTTTCATTTACTATATGCATGTATCGTTGTATTTAATAAAAGACAGATTCGAAGCAAAAGATTTATTTGTCGTCATGGGTTGGTAAGGCCGACTTTTAAGCATGGGTTTTGTACTTGTAAACTGAAAAGTGATAACATAGTAGCAAATTAAGGAGAGAAAGAACTGTCGTAAATTTTTCATTTCTGACGCTAGATCAAAAATGGTGTTCTAATTACAGTCTAATTGCACAACGAGAATCTATTTATAATTCCTCGTTTTCACTAGATTAGGTTAGAGGTTATTTTCAAAGGGAATATATCAACCTTTTAACGAACTGGTCTCATTTAATAGTTATAGGTTAGTATTATATGTCAGTGAACTATCACTTTTACACTCCACTTTAGATCTTCAGTACAAAAGGACTCCCTTATTGGCCACTCATCTCTTTTCGTTATCGAATTTATACACCCTTATCGCGTAAATGGGGCATGCAACTACACAACAATCACCTTGGCTGATCGTACTAAACATTATTGTATCAAGTTAGCTTTGTGATTGTGTTCGAAAATTGTTGCTTATTAAATTTGTAATGTGATCAAGACTTACATATGCACGTTAATTTTCAACCTTATTTTATTTTCCATTGAGAGAGTTCTTTAATTAGTCAAGAAACCGCTGTTCTCGAAGTTTCACACATATCACCTTCTTATATTTTCCATTTGTTTTCTAGTACCATAGGCTAAAGAAAGAGTATTTTGTTTTTATTATCATATTAGTATATAATATAAATCAAATGTCATTCTTCTCGAGTTACAATGGATCTTACTCTGATTTTAGAAATATATATAATATGAACACTTTTTTTGGATTTATGGTGCTAACAAAATGTTAGCATTTTCTGTGTTCCCATTTCTATTTTATAAGGTGTAATGTTAGTGATAGTTGAGTCAATTTCGTCTTATCGTGCTTACAATTGATCGAGGGAATTATATCTTTGAAATCAAAAATTAATAAATTAATGATCCTGGCAGATAAGCGGTAAGTGTACATGTACCAAACACCAAACTGCACAAAACAATAACTAGGAATGAGAAACGCCAAGATTTTGTTTATGATTGTGGCATTACTTAACTGAGAGGAGAAATTTTTTTTCATATACTTCATAATTATATAACGCTTTTCGTGTCTTCAGTATATATTTGGAATAAGTCCAATAAGCTTATAGTATCATTCGTAGTATCCTCGGATGATCCAAATAATAAAATCTTTGTAATCGATGGTATGGAGAGATGATTTAGACTTTGAGCCAATTTCCTATGTTGTACTATGTATTACTTGCAAATAAATTAACAATAACATGCATTTGCCATTCCTTCAGCACAAACGTAAAACAGATTATCTTTCATATGGTTAGAATATAAATAATAATGTAAACCGTTACAGTTGTTTCTAATTTTAGCATGCACAATATATAATTTCTTGTAAACAGCTAAGACATAAATAGGCAAGCACTTTTAAGCTCTTCTTTACTTCTCAAGATAGAATAGTTACTTACATTCCAAACAGGAATCGAAAAGCATAAGAACGAATGGCTACTTATTTCAAGTCTAGCTTCAACTCGAACAAAGTTATTCTAATTTCTAAAATTATTCTTGTTTGTCTAGCTAGCCAGTTGTGTTGTGGGGGGAGGGGTCAGCAAGATAAGAAGGATAAACTCCGATAAACTTTATGGAAATAACAGTTTAAGTTTCAAAAATTTTAATGTATCAGCCAAGGAGTGCAAAGATCATACGCGACGACACACTTCCAGTAATATCACTCATAATTATCTCTGCTTCTAGTCATAGTTATTTTTTCTAGTTTACAAGAGTATTCGGCCGAATCACCATAACATATCAGCATATCATATTGAATTATTGAGAGTATGTATATAGCATATATCTCTATAGCGTATTTTGGCAAAAATTTATATTAATAAGTATTTTCAAGGCAGTTTTTATTTTACAGGCAGGACGAAATATGATATCAATAGGTTTGATCCAGTTGCCTAAACTACTAAATGTTACTCCAAGATCTTTTTGGCAGTTAGCAAAAGATATGATTTACTTTCTTAATTTAATTTACACAAACACGGGCTCTAACTTATGCGGGTGTGAGTGTATGATTTAGATTTTTTAACGTAGCTTTAACAATTTTCAGTCATATCGCTATGATGTCTGCATTGTGGCAGTTTACAGTGATGTCTAGCACTGGGGCATCATGCAGCAGATATGTAGCATGGTGTCCCACTCAGTTACATTATCCTGACACCAGGCCGACCAGTCCTAACACTAACCTCTTAATGCTGAGAGCCAAGCGAGGCAGCTGTTAGTACCATTTTTTAAAGTCTTTGGTATTACTCGGCCGGGGTTCGAATCCGCGACCTCCTGCATCCGAGGCGGACGCTCTAACCACTAGACCACCGGAGAGGTGTTGATTTGTAATTGAAACATTGAGCTTATATCTCAAAAATCTCAGCTCAAAACTGAGAACAGTCCTCAATTATCTGAGGTTAGGATTATGCTTAGAACTTAGATTTATAATTGAAACATTGAACTTATATCAAATAAATAACATTACCTAGCATTTGGCTGGATTAAATTCAACCAGTCACAGCGTTAATCAATTGTCAATCGTTTGTAATTCTGTATTCAGTATATATTTTAAGTTTTTAAGTATCATTTGATAAACATGCCAGTAAGTTATCATCAGCAAAAGAAGTTGTCGCCTATGTCATTATTATACTCAATAAATAACTACGGGCCTAAAAGGGGGCCTTGTGGTAACACTACTGCGACATTTATGTCTATTGGATTTAAAGTCTTTCCAAATGATGTTTATGCTCTGTTAGATAGGTACTTAGAAAACCAATCAATAAATGAGATATAAATGTCATAGCACTTTACTTCATGCATTTGACATTTGTACACTGAAGACATTCAATCCGACCTACACATGTTCTATGTGTAAGAAAATAACATCTGATAGTATTTCGATATTATTAGGTTTAACCAATGGATGTCATAATAAAATATTTGTTTGTTTATAACGATAACGTTTAACTTTTAAAATAGTAGGTTATGATGATAACTTTTAACTTCTAAGAAACGCACTAGAACGTGAACAACATGACTGGGACAACTGGGCAAAAAATCTCAAAAGAAATCAGAAAAGTAAGGTTAGAAAATCAGCTATATTTCTTTTTAGAGTGGGTGAGAATAATATTTCAGCACCAAATCGTTTATCAATTTTAAATTTGTTTTGAGATTATTATTGAAAGTATATTTATGATATGATGTTTGTAATAAAACAATTACGGCAACCGCTGTGCAACTAGAATATATTCCCTAAGGGTCTTTCTATGATGATCAATTTATCCAAGGCATTAGGGAGAACACATCCCCACAATGCATCTAATCTTCTGAAAATTTTGAAAACTATTTTTTATTGCTAGTATTTTCTTTTCCATTGATGAAAATGTGAAAACATGTTATATTTCCTGTCTTCACTATTTTATTAATTTCATTCAGCATTATTCACATGAAACTGAAATTAACTGATCAGATAAAATACAGCAAATAAGAGAAGCATTGGAAGAGAAAACTTATGCAGAATTCGACAGTTATTCACCCACATTCAAACAGGTTTTCACCTTTCCGAGCACAATTTTTGACAAACATTTGCTACTTTGTTTTCAATCAATATTTTATATTAGAGTTTCCAAACTGCGCTCTCATTAGGTTTCATATGTTCTTTACTTTTAATTCACTTCCTGATTAAACACCGATATTTTAAATGGGATATAGCAAATAACTTGGTAACTATTGCGGAAAGTATTTGCAAAACCAGTTCTTTTGCATTATGTAGATAGGTCAACGTCCTTAATGTTCACTACAATTAAATCAACCTTATCCGCCTTTACCTATACTGAGATCTCACCTCTGTCTGCGTGGGTTTGAGTCTCTGGCTCGACCAATGTGGATATGTGAGAAAGCTGCTAGTAGCTTCCCGTTGGTAGGTGGTTCTGCCTGGGTTTTCCCGGGTTTTTCCTCCACCAGTTACACTGACCGCCATGTACAGGCCATCTTGTGCTGAAAATAGCATTAAACCCAAAACAAAAAACAAAACCCAATGAGTAAGTTTTAGAAGAGAATTGTGTTTTTGGACATAAGACTCCAGATCAGGTCAAGCAAAAACCGATAAGGATGAGATTATTTGAGATAATTCGCTCTCTATCCCTTTAATACATACATATACCCCTTTTCTTTCCTCATTCAGATTCAAACAGAACATGGTGGCAAGTTTTTGATTTCACGAGGTCATTCGGAATCTGATTATAGTGCAATATTATATCTGATTTCACACTAATCTTGAGATCACTCAGAGTTAGGTTTATTAAAGCTACTTTCCTCCTCCTGAGAAAATGAACTTCGTATTTATATCTAGTATTATTACACTCAGATGGCCGTGCCCATTTCCTTGTATAGCCCTAGGAATTGGAGTGATCAAATCGTTCGAAATCAGTGATCCCGATTCTCAAAGCAAAATGGAGAGGATTCTGGGCACAGAAGCATTGAACAATAGAATAATCTACAGTCAAACCTGTTAATAACATTGAATACAGATGTATTAGTATGAGTCACTGGTCGAATCTATTTCTGATTATTTTAATTAAAGCATTCATTTTTGTTGTTCATCTGTATTTGTCTTTGTCCACAATGTTATCCTGCCACGTTAGTATTTCTAGTACAAGGAGCATTACATACTAGTCACTGAACTAAGCAAAAGGATGATGTAATCACAGTGACTTTTATTGATCACCTAATACACTGAACTTGCGAAATAGTAGCCAATTACTGTAAAAGTTTTCACTTTTTTTAATTGATTATTGCCTCAAGATTTTATTTTCTCGTCTAACTTCATTAAACTAGTTTGTTCTTCTTCATATGTTGGACAAAAGAAATAACAATAGTTATCTCCCGAAAACCTCTCTCTACAGAAAATGAAAAGTAATTTCAACGGTTTGTTCGTAACCGTTCGCAACTGCGTGTGTAGCGATTTCTAAATTGCAGTATAGATTTGGAATTTCCACTGACTCCAGGCGTGAAGTGATCCCAGAGCTAATTTTTGATGTAGAATGCAGAGATCTTTAGTTAAGTTTGAGGCAAAATTGTCCTTTTACATATCTGATGCAAGGACTAAACCTAAAATGCTGTGTTGGTGAAATTGGGGCCTTAATCTTTTGCGTTTTTCGGAGGACCAACTGTTATTAGTAAGAACATATAATTTGTTATCGGTGCCCATATGACTAATTTTGTCATTGCATGTTAAGGTTTCACAGGCAGTCAAAGTCATTTCAAATACGATTGATCACGCTTTCACTATGTTTCCAGTAGTTTCTTGTCAAATCACTTCTTTGGAGATGACTTTAGAAATATTTTAGTTGATTATGTATGTATGTTGAAATCTACAGTGATGAAGTAAATTTGGTTGACGGCCAGTATCAGGGGTGTTCTTTATATGACTAAGAAGAAAATAATCTTCTTGAAGACTTTTATGAAGTTTTGTACATGATGAATGTGAAACTGAATACAGTACGGATAATTCCGTCATATTGTCTCGCAACGTTTCAATGTTGCCCCTTTTAAGCTTATTTGAAAATGCACAGCATCTCCAAATATTTTGTGTGTTTTACAAGATAAGCAGAGTTTAGCTGACATTTCAAGTTTGAACACATAGTCCTTAAAGCTAACCATACTTCCCAAATAAATAACACAAAATTGTACCCATTATAACTGTTAAACCAAAAGAAATTTTCAATTATTTGACGTTTTTCAGCGAGCTCCATCTGCAGATGGAAACAAAGTAAAATAGATACCTTTGGCATTTGTTCCTGTACAACAAAAACATCACTTTTGATATTTCGTATTGATCAGCAATAAAAAGCGATAATATTCCCTATACTGAAATGTGCTAAATATTAGTGATTAATTTCTAGTTTGCCAACAGACACCGTCGTTTTTGTCATCTTTTATATTAAACCAGTGACATGTTTATTTAAATGGAACATGATGTACGGCACCACTTCATATCAAACGTCGGTGTATGTCTCAAAACATGCGTACATAATATGATATATGCTTCCATAAATTTACAAGCCGTCTGATTAAACTGACGCTTGCTGAAAAGGTAGCATATGCAATTATTACAAATTTTATTCTTCTATGATCATTTTCTGCAAGATTTATCTAATTAAAGAAAAAGTTTCATAACCAACGTTTATGTTTATAACATGAAATGCTGTAAATATTCCGTTCAGTTTTGGCAAGCATAGATTAGATATTGGTCATATTTCATTTTTGCAATCTATATTTTTATAATAAAACATATCCCAAGTGGTCCTATTTCATTTTATACAAGTTATATTTTTACATAAAATTGATTTGCGATTCAAATATTTCCTTCTATGCAAGTGTTAAGCATATGAAGAACTTTCGGAATTGGATATTAACTATAACTGATATTCACACAGAAATGAACGCACCAATCAAAACATGAAACAATGCTGAGCCTTTAAATAAAGTCTTTGCATAGACTAATGGCAAAGGTTTTTGTCGGAGTTCACAATATATATATTTTATGAGGTAGATGGAGATATTTGGTTGTTCACTTTATATCTTCTAGATAGCAATATCCGTGCTTTATTTTTATTCATACTAATTGCTTCACAACAGGGGTAAATTTTGTTTTCTCTTCTATGTTATGTTCAACATTACAATCAAACGTGTGCAACACACAAAAAACAGACTGAATCCTGATGAACGGTATGCTGGTTTCTATATAGTATCGATGTTGACTATAAAGAATTAGTTTTAAAATTTTTCTTATCTTGTTCCCTTCCGTGAACACGTTCTTTTTCCTGTATCATTTACCTTATTTGGAACACATTTGTGTCACGTTCTCTTTCGGGAAAACAATGTTGTTTCTTTATCATATTCCTTTTCGGAACACATTCATGGGCAAAAATTACAAAACAACTTTGTGGTAGGCAGAAGTTAACATATCTATGTTTTTTTTTTACTGTCCTGATGTATTCACAACTATGTTCAGCTATTGCTGAGACAGAAACAATAAAAATAATTAGATTGAAATATTCTTTATTTACTGGCATAACATTGAAACTAAGTTGTATGATACATACATACCATAAATATCTCATACCTTTCTATATAGCTAAAGTTTTTTTGTAATATCTAATAACGACATAGCTTAGTTGATATAGAAAGCAAACCAATATCTTATTTAACATAAGGATCTAAACTATCTGACAATATGCCAATATAGAAGACCTTAAACAGAAACTCAGTATTCAATCGTAAAATGAAAATTTCACAATTACAATTTAACTGAAACAAATAGTACTGCAATGAATGCTGACATATGTCCTTGATACAAACATAAAGAGGGTTAAATCATCTTCTACAATCTTGTTCTGATGAAACGTAGAGATATAAATACTGTTTCTATGATTTGAATTTCTAACGTTTCTTTAAAAACTTTTCAGCCATTTCGCTACGATGTCTGCAGTGTGGCGGTTAATAGTGATGTCTAGCAATGGGACATCATGCAGCAGACATGTAGCATTATGTTCCACCCAGTCACATTATGCTGACATCAGGTCGACCAGTCCTAGCACTGACCTCGTAATGCTGAGCGCTTAGCGAGGCGGCTGTTCGTTACCATTTTATACGTCTTTGCTATGACTACTTCGGGATCGAACCCGCAACCGTGGCTAACGGTCCAACAACTTGGGCTACCAGAGCAGTCAGAGAAAGAAAGAGCTGCTTCATAAAAATAACATGATGACAAGAAGGTTAAAAGACTCGTTTAATAGCCATTTAAACGAGCATATATTGGATGCAGGAGCTCATGAAACTATTCAGGATATTTTTTATATTTTTTGAGGAAATTGAACCATACTTATCGAAAAGAATAAGTAGAAAGATTAAACGTGTTTGTCCCATAAAAGTCCAGAGAGAATTATGATTAATCTGACAGTGGACGAAAATGGCAAATAACATTTTGAGAATGGTGTCATAGAACATTGCGAACTTATGTTATAATTATTCAATAGCTGTATTTGGGAATTACATGAATCTAGAAAGGTAAGTTAAACACCCACACATGTTAACACCCATCCAGATAGTACATAGTATGCAATGACGTTCATGTGTCATATAGTACGTCAATCAATCTCATCCTGTGACATTTCGCTCATAAAGGCCCAGTCACTTCAAACATAACCGACACTAGTCAGGGTAACATTTACTAGAAAACAGTGAGGAGTAAATTTGGCGGGAAATTTAGAAACTATTAACTGGTGCAGGAGTTGTTGGTGATTAAATTGTGTAATTGTTATGATGCACATTTATCTTTTACGCATGTAGGCTGTTTGGAATGCGCGGTCACTGCTAGCGTTACGTGTGTCAGTGGGAACAATTCTCTGTTAGCCATGATAGGTACGGAAAATATGTGTAATTTACGGCAGGACAATCAAAGCCTACATATGTGGTCTCAAAAGTTTGGAAATTCCGAGAAAAAAAAATTCGACATTATTGACAGGAAGATAAAATATTCTTTTAATTGTCAAGATGTATAAAAGTCGTACCTCTCTAAAGCGTTTCCCTCCTGCACTGGCAAGGCTTTTCACCTATTACAAGTCGTCTGATTACTTATGTAATATTATGTAATATGTTCCAGTGACCTTGCTGTGCTGAATTGTCTTATATCTCATTCCAATGGCACACATATTAGTGTCAAATTTTTGTCCTTAATGTTAGCCGCAGCTATTGATAAATTAACATTTTGTAAAGGTAAATTTTTGCTGAAGGAACTGATATCCATTACTAATTCCTATGGGAGCATCTCGAGTTTATGAAAAACAAAGACGCACGTAAAATATATATGACGACATCATAAAATCTGTCTAGTGTAGCTAGCATAATTCCGATCAGAGAGGGACATGAACTTTTAATAAGTTGAGGCCAGAAGCCGAAGTCATTCGCTCTTTAGGGAAGGAGGTCGTCAGATTTAATTGTATATACTTTTTATATTTTTAAGGTCAGCGATGTGCAGCAGGATGCTTTCCAGACATATTTGGAGGAAAGGGGAATACTTACCATGTCCAATAATTTCGATGACACTATTTGCGGTGATGTTTAATGTTTCATGGAATACTGTGCTCATGGTTCTCAGTTTATGTATATTCTGAATGAAATATTCATAATAATAATATTCGGAAGTACATTTTAACCTTTTCGAATTTAATCTCTCTCTCTCTCTCTCTCTCTCTCTCTCTCTCTCTCTCTCTCTCTCTCTCAACTGATGTAAGACTGTTGTGTGTACATTTCAATTCTGGACGTTATTGGTAGATAGCATACACTGGGACATCAGTTAGCTCTACCATCACTAGAATTAATAGGAAATATTGTACAGGCGATTTCGCAGAAAAACAGCTGCAGCCATTATACAAGAATAGAAATGAAATTGTGCAGTTGAAAATGTCTTTAATACTAGGCGCAACATGTAGCTAGGAAATAACTCATGTTATATTCTGGTCTTCTGTCCGAATAAATAATTTAATGCTATATAAGGACAGAGGCAAATATAGTAGACTGATATATGGATTTACCAGAATAAGAACAAAGCCCGTCTTAATGTTACAATTTTAGAATCATTCATTTACAGCAATAAAATCTATTATAAGCCCACCAAAAGACAATCTGAATAGGGTAAGGAGTTATAACATTGACAAGTAAAAGACTTGATTTAACATGTATCAATTATACATACAAACTTACAAAACAAGGCTAAATTTAACATGTATCCATTATACATACAAACTTACAAAACATGGCTAAATTTAACATGTATCCATTATACATACAAACATACAAAACATTGCTAAATTTAATATGTATCCATTATACATACAAACATACAAAACATAGCTAAATTTAATATGTATCCATTATACATACATACAAAACATGGCTAAATTTAACATGTATCCATTATACATACAAACATGGCTAAATTTAACATGTATCCATTATACATACAAACATACAAAACATGGCTAAATTTAACATGTATCCATTATACATACAAACATGGCTAAATTTAACATGTATCCATTATACATACAAACATATAAAACATGGCTAAATTTAATATGTATCCATTATACATACAAACTTACAAAACATGGCTAAATATAACATCTATCCAATATACATACAAACTTACAAAACATGGCTAAATTTAACATGTATCCATTATACATACAAACATGCAAAACATGGCTAAATTTAACATGTATCCATTATACATACAAACATACAAAACATGGCTAAATTTAACATGTATCCATTATACATACAAACTTACAAAACATGGCTAAATTTAACATGTATCCATTATACATACAAACATACAAAACATGGCTAAATTTAATATGTATCCATTATACATACAAACATACAAAACATGGCTAAATTTAATATGTATCCATTATACATACAAACATACAAAACATGGCTAAATTTAATATGTATCCATTATACATACAAACATACAAAACATGGCTAAATTTAACATGTATCCATTATACATACAAACATACAAAACATGGCTAAATTTAATATGTATCCATTATACATACAAACATACAAAACATGGCTAAATTTAATATGTATCCATTATACATACAAACATACAAAACATGGTTAAATTTAATATGTATCCATTATACACACAAACATACAAAACATGGCTTAATTTAACATGTATCCATTATACATACAAACATACAAAACATGGCTAAATTTAATATGTATCCATTACACATACAAAACATGGCTAAATTTAATATATACTCATTATACATACAAACATACAAAACTTGGCTAAATTTAATATATAAAATGCTCTTGACCACGTTTCGGTGATGATATAGATGAGAATTAGATGAGATACATGATTAAAAGTCATAGATATGGCTAGTGATGTGGATTGTTTGCTGTCAATAGACGGAGTCAAGATGTTTCTTCTTTTGTTTACTCAGTATGGTGACATTTATTGTATGCACATTCATCTAGATTTATTGCCATGTAAATATTTATTCTTGTGTTTATCACGATCTTTTAATTCAATATCCCTCACATTTGGAAGACGAAGAAAGTAAAAAGAATAGAAGATTATTAACTTGATGCGTTCTGGATATGGCAGCCTGGATGAAATTCAACGAAGAGACGTTGAGCAGATAAAGAAGCGTTTCATCAACTGATATTATGTGTTACGACAGTTTATATCTGCCGTGATTGAAGATATGTTACTGGTTCTTTCGGACTTAATTGTTTATCATGAGTGAGATTATAAACGCTTATTGGATATCTGATAATGTGAGCATGTTAATGAATATTATACACATCAATTATTCTAAAACCATGTGGGCTTACCTATATTATTAGTTAACTAACAATGAAATAACATTTTCAGCACATACGAATTATGCCCTCACTTCGTATTATCATCATTCATAGCGTGATTAGTCATCAAAAGTCGACAGTCATGAATGCACACGGATTCAAAAACACATTAAAAAAATAAATGTTTTAGAGTCTTGTTATTAGTAGAATTTCTTAAGATTTAAGTGGAACACTGGTTCCCATACTGACAGTTTTGGTTTTGTATTGTTGATTAGTAAGGTGTATAAATACACAAGAAACATTCTGGTAAATAGAGGATCTCAAGTGGGTAATGATTTAATATTGAATTTATGAAACAAGTTGAATAATGTCCAGCTTTTGCGAGCCTTGGCGAGCAAAAGCTGGACATTATTCAACGAGTTTCATAAATTCAATATTAAATCGTTACCCATTTGAGATTCTTTTTATCACATAGTTTTTATTTCAGTGGAAATTATTTAGATAGAAAGAAGAACAAATAATTTCGTTCATTCTGACAGACGGTGCACCTTTCATTTGTTGTGCATAAAATATAGTCCCAAACAAAGCTAAACTGGTAAAAGTAGATTGTACTGTTTTACAAACTATAAATCAAAGAAAAAGCTTCCATCCGAATAAACAGAACATTTTATAACGACAAAATCATTTTTCAAAACAGAATGATCAACGCGATGTGATGCTGCCACATTGTTTGATACGGTACACAGTACAGTAGGCCGACAGTAGAGTACACGTTTACCCTAAAATGTCACTTTCAGAACTAAACGTTACATTGTTGCGATTTTTATGTGAAATAGGATTACCGGATGCAAAAATTCCCACATTTACTGCAATGCATTTGTGACCGGATATTTGCAGTGTTTGATTTGGAACAATAGACTGTACAGAAGACGTCAACAAATTTCTTTTCGTGTCGATTTAAATCCCATATATGCTACGTAAAGATGCTGTGGCTGGATAAAGTTCTGTCAGTTAGGAGACCCATTCATGTCCAGATTATTCTGTGAACAGAGGTGAGTTTATTTACTTCTTTAAGTTAACATTTAAACCAGGCTTGTATATACGGTGGATTCTATATCTATGTTACAGATATACGCCCCCCCCCCCGCCACCCGCTATCCCTTAGTTTTACTCCTTATTGTTGTTCTTGTCTTGTAGTTTTACGCCATTTTTCTTATGATGATATTGTTAAACATGACATAACAAACCCCTGTGTGGGTAACATATCCATATTCAGACAGCCGAGATAATTTTTCATCAATTTCCTTTCGCTAGTCGAGTTAAAAAATGGCCGCCAAAAAATGTTGATTCAAAGCAAAACATTCCAGAAGGTGGGATTAAAAACGTTTTCCCACGATTCCAGCCAATCAGTAAAGAGGATCGTGCACAATAATTTCATGGGCTTATTTGGACCAATCAGAATCACATAAAGTGATATGTTCACACGTATAATATCAAAAATATGAAACTGCACACACTGTGGGCGAAGTGTACCGACTATGTGATAAATACGTATTAACCTCCGACATGTGTTCGGGATAACCATTCCTAAACTTTAAAGGAACTATATCCCTGAGAAACTAATGTCAAAATGCAAATGACACTCTAGAACAGAAAGTCTGAAGCTACTTTCAGTGGTCAGTTTCATTAAAACTTTATTTCTGTCTTTTATCTCTGTTCATGGTTTCTTTATTTTCTATTAACGACGAATACACGTTGAAGTAAGACCCAGTCTTAAATCAAATTCACTGTGAATCACATAAAATTAAAAATGGACATATCATTTTGACTACAGTTTGCAGGTAACATAATGAAAGGATTGCTAGAATTGTCACATATATCCCCAAAACCTTAGTTTTTCTGGATACATAATCTCATTTCTCAGAAAATCGCGTGTTAGATGACGAATTATTATGCTAAAAGGAGTACTAGTTATGTACACACAGAAGGGCTGAACACCGATATATTGTATCTCTTTGTATTGCTTCCTCTTGTCATATTTTGACGGTATCAGAACCTTCTACGATTAGTCCGTGTAATTTGACAATAATGTAGCATGTTCGTCGATTAACAGGAAGTAAGATCAGTAGTTATTTTAGATAGAGTAATGGCCCATTATACCTCTTTAATTGTCTAAAATATTAATGATTCATCGCACTGTTAGATGGTTAGCAATAGCAGTTCTTTCACGCGACTGAGTATATTGAAAATGTTATTGTGGGAATATTTATATACTAAATCAACTGACGTTCGTTTAGCCATATTCATCGATGATTTGTATTCATCGATGTTTTGTACGTATCGCACGTCCTAGCTGAGACTGGAGCTATTCGTGCTATTCTTTTTGTAATGCATGCTGACAACAAATTCATTTTTATGTGCACACATGAGTGGCTGCGAATGCTTCATGAAGATTCAAAGATGTCTTCGGAGTCTGAAGTAAGCAATAATGCGGGAATCTTTATTTAAAAGCAAACGTGAATATCTGTTCGGGTTAAAAGGTACCTTGTAGAATTTTGTAACCTGCTCCCATAGTAATGCATCTAAGTACTTTATGTATGATAAATATATTTTACTTTTCTAATAGAATATCAGTCTAACAGTTTGATTTTGGGACAACTAACGCCATGTAGTTTTTCTTTACGCGAAATTTACTCTGTCACAGATATGCGTTTCATTAGAATATGCAAGTTCAAAGGAATTTAAAACAATATTTTCCTATCGAGAGCAAATGCCTATTGAATTTTATTGATTGATTTTTTTTTATTTTGAGGTGGAACTCATTTATCATTACATCATCTATGTTTAGAATGGAACTATATAATTTTTCATAGACCACCACTAATCACCATTACAATAACTTCTACTAATACTTCTATTACTACTATAACTTTTGACGATGGTGGACAATGTAACCATCTCTAACATTTCTTCCGTACCTGAGCTACCCTACTCTGCGTCCTGTGCAATTTATGCGAACTATACAATCACAGTTATTCGGTGTGGCAGGGATTTGTGTTATGTTGTTTAATTTTGATGGCATTCCTCCTGACCTCGATCTGCAACCCAGAGCAGAACTTGCTAAACAGAAACCGGAATAATTGGTGACCAGAAATTCAACTGTTGCGGGCCATCCAGTGAAGCCCCGCTGTTTTCACATTAGGCTAATTGATATCATTCGAACGCGGCCTAGGACTATCATATGATACACTGTGCAATCGGATAATCTCTGGAATTCGTGCTTGAAAATCTCTGCTGAATGGTATTTGCAAAAGTTATCTTAGATGTATAGAATGTTGTAAGGCATTTGTTCCCTCAAGGGCAGTTTCTTTCCTTGCAGAGTCTCATCTGGTTTTTTCCTGCAAATATTGATCCAAATGTTTGTTGTTGAGAACTGTGGCATACGATTGAGCCATCAGTTTGAAATCCATGCAAACTAAAATGTCTTCATATATGTTTCGATTCTTGCAAATTGAAATTTGTATCTCTCACAGTTTGAACTAACAATATACTGCGTATATTGTTCATTTGATTCCTCCAATATTTTAAGACATCCCCGATGATTAACAAGTACACATGAACACTAATCTACACAGAATATCCGAGGTGGCCAAACCTATCTCAAAGGTTTGCTCGATTGGTGGTGTTTTGATGTGCCTTCCTATTATTAACGGAATATAGAATGCAAATATATTGAACTTAATTATTTCAGCAAACGCAAGCATTTGGTATTTTTTTCCTCTAAGCTATCGAATTGTTGTGTTGCATTTTATCCAGTATGCAATGCGTGTTACATTCTTTCATGATGAAATGCATTGGAACAATTCACGGCAACCATCCTGAACACGCTTTGTGACGGACTTCTAGCATTAGGTTTTAAAGTAAATAAAAGCGCCAAAATTAAAGAGAGAAACGTATGTTGATATAGTTTAGACAGAAGCTATTTCCTAGTCGATCAAATAAGTCAAACTTAATAATATTAATAAGATTTACTTTTTTCCATCTATTTATTAAAATCTAGTTTACGAGGCCCGTTCGCGCTAACTACAGGCTGAGTTTAAAATCAAGAGTTGTGATGTCTCAAATTAAACAACATCCTCCACGCACTCCGCTAAATTTAGATTTGTTTTAAGATAGTATGTTTAATGTTGTGTTTACAGGCACTAGTAGACATACCGTCGATGAATCCAACCGTACCACAGATCTGTACACATCTGTATCAAAACTTCGTATATATCATAACAAGAGTCACTGATGCAGATTTGATACACGTATTACCTTGCTTAAGTTATTTGCATCATTTCACGATGGTATGTTCCTTATTGTGTAGCTAATGCAATTCTTTAGAGATATTTTCCAAATAAAAGTGACAGAAATCTGAGATCTGTAGTTTCTAAAAGCATCATAAATCTTCTTCGTTGATGAAAGCTTGTCCTTACAGCATTATGTGAAGACGAATAACGACCTATCTCGTTTGAGATCAGTAATGTGATGAAGAGAAGTGAAACTAGAGCTGACAACCCTGATCCTGCAGTCAATACAAAATCAATAGTTTGGGAGGAGATCATTCAGCAAAATTGAATTGTTAAGTTTACATATATAGTAGTGAAAGCTATATATGCTTTTGTGCAATATTTGTGTCCCCAACATCATATTTCCGAAATGTTATTTATCATCATATTTCTGAATTGTTATTTATCATCGTTACCCCATTGCTCTGAGACAAATTTAATATAAGTAGTTACACCAGAGTATGGAAAATAAAAGCGTTATAAAACGAATATAATAATGTTATTTCCAGAAAAGAACAATGCGTTATTTTTATGCAATCTCCGTTATCTATGTCGAGGATGCAACTCAAGAAAAAACTTTGCTGTCATCAAGCAGCACATGAATTATATACAGATACTAACGGGCGGTCGAATCCACATTATATGGAACAATAAGTTACAAAAGACCAGGAAGGAACTAAATTGTATGATGAATAATATTGCATATAGATAATGTAAAGCTAATGTTAGCTCCGTTAACCAATTATCCGTAGGGAAATGCTAGTCTAGAGACATTTCTGGAACAAGCAATCAAGTATGCAATTGCGCTTATATCCATAATAACTCGTTTCTAGTCCAATCGAAATCATGATGGCTTTCTTAGCGATAAATATTCACACGCTCGGAAAAAATAAACGTTATCTTGATTATTCTCATAATTTACAGAATTTATTACAATCAGAGGCTTCTATTAAATTCTAGCATAAATTGTAAGTTTCAATGGCTACATATTACTGAAGGATATTTTCGATTAGAATATCAAAAACCAAGTTACATTTGTTCATATACAGCAATCACGTCAAGATCTACTGGAGGACTTGTGGGTAAGGTGGATACTCAAAATGGCTAGAGTATGCATTTTTGGACACTTTGAACAATGCCTTAGTACTTAAGAAATCTGAAATATGATTTGAATACTCAATGGCTGCCCGCGGTTTATAAAAGAAACCTTATGACATTTTATTGGATATATAAGAGTCCCCTAAACAACGAACGTTTTGCCAAAAGGATGTATTTACATGATAATCAAACAGAGGTGAGCAGTACAGATATATTGTCTTTTCATTTTCATGCCTTTCAAGGCATCGAGAAATGTAATAGTTTCAGTGTCTTTTATAAACAATTTGGTCCCAAAGAACATTTTCAGAAACCCATTCCTGACTTATGCTTACCTCCTTCCGAGTGAACCTCGATCATTGTGCGTGCCCTGCCGGTCCACCGAAAACGAAATACATTCTTTTCGAATGTATCGACTTCCACCTGTTAGAAAGGAGTTGCTCAATGGAAACTAGCTGAACAAATTTTATGATGCTATACCTCCGGAGAACATCTTTAACGTTCTGGGGGAATGCGAGTTATATAACAAATGTTTACCAAGTTTTTTAAGGAATTTACATTGTGCAATTACCTTATATTTAATATATTTATACTTAATGCATTTTAAAAGTGTTTGGTATCTTACGTTTTTGCATTCTATGTTCTAGTACGTCATATTTATGTTCATCTGGAAAGCTTTATCATCCTGGAGTTATTTTTACAAGTCTTTATATTGCAAGCGGTGAACGTTACTTTTATTTGCACAATATAGCCTGCAATGTGCTGACCGACGTGCCTTAAAATCCTGCTGCTTCTAATACTACTAATCTTATGAATTTCTAATTTATTGTGTTATATGCTATTATCTTGATAGTTTTGTTGACTCTCTTCTCGTCCATCGCGTATGGAATTCATTACGTTATTATTTTGTGCTGCGTTACTTTAGGATGACTATTTCAATGCGCAAACATTAAAATATCGAACAAAGGGGATAAATCGGTTGTCCCAGCCTAAAGTTACTTGGGGAGGTTTTGATATAAACTGTATTTCATTATAACTATTATTGTATGCTTTAAGGGGCCGTGTATACAACATTGCTGTTTAATTTAGTAACAATGCTTGCAAACTACGAAAGGGGTCGAGATGAAGTAGTCAAAAGTGCTTGAGAAGGGTATGCAAGCCTAACTTTAGTCACGGAATATCCAGACTTCACCAACAAAATCTATAAAATTAATTTCCACCACAAATATCCAAAAGCATCCATTTCTTGAGGGATAAGAGTTTGCCAGTTTATTAAGTGTTTGTTAATTTTTTTCCAAGAAACAAATAATTCTGACTGGAGAATCCCAAGTTTCTGTGAGATGCACAGGTGTTTTGCTTGATACGGTAGTCAATGGAGGATAATATATTCGACCCATTCTGATATGAAACACACCGCCCCCTTAGGTAGCAAGTAATATGTAAGCTAGGCTTCCTCATGAATGTGTTGATCTGCCATTTTTTAGTGATTTTTATTCCCCCAATAGGCGCCTGTGAATTAGAAAAACAATTATCATATTCCTCGGTCCGTCGATCAACTAGCATACATAAAGCATTATACCTGGAAAACTAACTAAATCTGACAGTAATAGAAACGTCAAGTTATTCACAGCCTTTCTCACACATTAATTTGCCATGCATAGTTTTATTTCCTTTTCATTTTAATAGCATGAAGGCCATCATATAAACCTCGTTTAAACGCCCTAAAACTTATATTGGTGCTTTCTTCAACGTTCATCAATTAATGTGAAGAGCCTCCTGTCATTGTTCGTTTCATTTGCGATGTCCAGACACAAACGAACATTCCCACCAACTAACTGACTAATCGCTGAAGAAACATTGGACTGAAAGCTCATGCGGAATTTAAACAATTAGCTTCTAGTCAATCGCAAGACTTAATATTGACCAATTATTAAATATATGCGAGTGAACTGAATAGCTGGTGTTACTATGGGAAAGATGGTTCACTTTCGGTTAATAAAGTTAGTTTTACTATATAAGACGTACAAATTCTAACTTTTATAATTTTCTAGCTCTTATCTAATTTTTGAGACGTTTAATTATAAATCAAAATTTATTTTTATTAAGATGTAGCACTTACAAAAGAAAGACTGCTTTAATAGAAAATGGTTTCATTAAATTTAATTTAAAGAAGTATTTACGATTTGGTGATTTCTCCATTAGATTTCAATCTTACTCAGCCTGTTGAAGACGCCCCCTGCACATAATATATATAAAAGTTTAAATAAGCGATGGAAAGAGACATAAGAAATTAGTCTGGAGTATTATAATCCTCTTTTTAGCTTAAGTACGATTGAACAACGTTCATTTAACTCATCGATAAAAATACGCAGGCTGTAACACAGGCTCTATATCCGTTTAATATAACATAAAATCTGCAAAATTAAACTAGAATGTCGCTCAGATGCATTTGGTTGTCACCTTTGAACAGTCTATTATCAGTTCAGTATTTAGTACTTTTATTCAGTGTTATTATCTTTATTTCGAGTTGACTATCAAAGGGATTTTTAGTGTTCAAGAACGCTGTAGTCCATACATGAATCAGATTCAGTTAGACCAATAACTAAATAATAACTCATATTTCTGTATTTTCTTGAAATTCTCAAGATATTAAATATGCTTCAAATCTGCTAATCATGTATGTAAATCCAAGTATGGAAATAATAGTTGTTTTTAAAACATTTTGAGCTTTTGTGCTTTGCGGGTTTAACCCCACTTTTCAGCACGTGGTAGGCTTATATATGACGGCCAGTATATTTGGTGGAGGAAAAGCCCTGAAACCGCGGGAAGAACCAATTACTTACGGGAAGTTACTAGCAAGCTTTCTCACGTACCAACCTTGGCATAGGCGAGAAAAAAGTATTTGATGCAATAACATAGTGTTCAAGATACTGTGTTTGTCAGATGTTGAAAATTAATCGTTTTATCTATAGATATTCTATTAAAAATGCTATATCAAGAACAAATCAAAGTTCAGTATTTTATACAATATTGTTTAATATTTCATATTGAAGTCATGCAAGTCTACACAAAAATATCAATTTCCGCCGAAGTCGATATTTTATAATGTTTCTAACAGATCACGTGTACTAATGATTTATTTCGTTTCTACTGGAAAAAATATCCATATGAACGAATTGTTGTGGAAATAGCCCTGGAGGTTGCAAGTCGCCCCCCGAAAAGCAAGTAGTCTGTACTAATAATTTTCAGTACAAATTAAACAACCTTATATTTTTAATAAAATTTAAACCCAGGAAAAAAAAATTCTTTATTGTAATACACGGAGTTATTCCATTCAATTCATTATTTATTTTCACGTGGATGAATGTAAAATATCCCTTGCCATCGTAGAATTTTCAAGAAATGAATCCTGTTCATGGGTATTTATGAACTTAACTTTGCCACAGCCATACAAACAGTGTGAAATCGATTGTCAGGGTTCGTTACTTCATGGATCCTGGTAAATATGAAGTTCAATTCGCATCTTTACAATTAGCTATGAAAATAATAACCAATGGCAAGAAATATAAAACAGAACTACATTGTAACCATTGTTTACACATATTGGCAAAACAAGCTAGAAGGGTGAATGAATATATATATATATATATATA
>JAECUM010035289.1:0-17357 GCA_016617855.1 Megalonaias nervosa
CATACACCATACCAAAATCGTACTAATCGGACTCTATACCAAAACAACACTAATCAGACTCTATACCAAAATAGTACTAATCATACTCTACACCAAAAGTGTATTTACCAGATTATATGCCAAAATAGTACTAATTAGAGTCTGTACCAAAATAGTACTAATCAGACTCTATACCAAAATAGTACTAATCATACACCATACCAAAATCGTACTAATCAGACTCTATACCAAAATAGTACTAATCATACTCTACATCAAAACAGTACTAATCAGACGCTATACCAAAAGTGTATTTACCAGATTATATGCCAAAATAGTACTAATTAGAGTCTGTACCAAAATAGTACTAATCAGACTCTATACCAAAATAGTACTAATCATACACCATACCAAAATCGTACTAATCGGACTCTATACCAAAACAACACTAATCAGACTCTATACCAAAATAGTACTAATCATACTCTACACCAAAACAGTACTAATCAGACTCAATACCAAAATAGTACAAATCAGACTCTATACCAAAATAGTACTAATCAGAATCTATACCAAAATAGTAGTAATCAGACTCTATACCAAAATAGTACTAATCTTACTCTATACCAAAACAGTACTAATCAGACTCTATACCAAAATAGCACTAATCAGACATTATACCAAAATAGTACTAATCAGACTCAATACCAATATAGTGCCAATCAGACTCTATACCCAAAAGTAATAACCAGGGTCCATACTAAAATAGAACTAACCAGACTCTATATCAAAATAGTACTAAACAGACTCTACACCAAAATAGCACTAACCAGACTCTATACCAAAATAGTACTAATCAGACTCTGTACCAAAATAGTACAAATCAGATTCAATTCCAAATGAGTACTAATCAGAGTCTATACCAAAACAGTACTAATCAGTCTATACCAAATTAGTACTAATCAGAGTCTCTACCAAAATAGTACTAATCATACTCTATATCAAAATAGTACTAATCAGAGTCTCTACCAAAATAGTACTATTCAGAAAAGATACCAAAATAGTACTACTCAGGCTCTATAAAAATGAGTACTAATCAGAGTCTATACTAAAACAGTACTTATCAGAGTCTGTACCAAAAGAGTAATAAACAGAGTGTATACCACGATAGTATTAATCAGACTCTATGCCAAAAGAGTAATAAACAGAGATTATGCGAAGATAGTACTAAGCAGAATCTATACCAAATTAATACTAATCAGAGTCTATACCAAGATAGTATTAATCATACTCTATACCAAAAGAGTACTCAACAGACCTTATGCCAAGATAGTACTAATCAGAATCTAAACCAAAATAGTACTAATCAGACTCTGTACCAAAATAGTAATAACCTGACTCTATACCAAAAGAGAACTAATCAGACTCTATACCAAAGTAGAACTAATCAGGGTCTATTCCAAAACAGTACTAACCACACTCTTTACCAAAATAGTATTAATCAGACTCTATACCAAAATAATACTAATCAGACTCTATACCACAATAGAACTTATCAGACTCTGTACAAGAATAGTACTAATCGTACGCTACACCAAAATAGTACTAATCAGACTCTATACCAAAATAGTACTAATCAGACTTCTTACCAAAATAGTACTAATCAGAGTCTATACCAAAATAATAATAATGATACACTCTACCAAATTAGTACTAATGAGAGTCTATACCAAAATCGTACTAATGATACCATTTATCAAATTAGTATTAATAACGCTCTGTACCAAAATAGTACTAATCGGAGTCTATACCAAGATAGTAATGATCAGGCCCTATACCAAAATAGTACTAATCATACTCTATACCAAGAGAGTACTAATCAGAGTCTATACCAAAATAGCACTAATCAGACTTTATACCGAAATAATACTAATCAGACTCTATACCAAAATAGTACTGATCCGTCTGTGCCAAAAAAGCACTAATCATACTCTAAACCAAAATAATACTAATCAGACTCTACACCAAAATAGTACTAACCAGAGTTTATACCAAAATAGTACTAATTAGACTCTCCTCCAAAATAGTACTACTCAAACTTTATAAAAACATAATACTAATCAGACTCTATACCAAAACAGTACTAATCAGACTCTGTACAAGAATAGTACTAAACATACGCTATACCAAAATAGTACTAATCAGACTCTATACCAAAATAGTACTAATCAGACTTCTTACCAAAAGATTACTAATAAGACTCTATACCAAAAGAGCGCTAATCAGACTCTATACCAAAATAGCACCAACCAGAGTCCGTACTAAAATAGTACCAACCAGACTCCATACCAAAATAGTATTAACCAGACTCTATACGAAAATAGCATTAATCAGACTCTACACCAAAGTAGAACTAATCAGAGTCTATTCCAAAACAGTACTAACCACACTCTATACCAAAATAGTACTAAACAGACTCTATACCAAAATAGTATTAACCAGTCTCTATACCAAAGTAGAACTAATCAGAGTCTATTCAAAAACAGTACTAACCACACTCTATACCAAAATAGTCCTAATAAGACTCTATACCAAAATAGTATTAACCAGTCTCTATACCAAAATAGTACTACTCAGACTCTCTAAAAAATGAGTACTAATCAGAGTCTATACCAAAACAGTACTAATCAGAGTCTCTACCAAAATAGTACTAATCAGAGTCTATACCAAAACAGTACTAATCAGAGTCTATACCAAAATAATACTAAGAAGACTCCATACCAAAACAGAACTAATCAGACTCTATACCAAAATAGCACTAATCAGACTCTATACCAAAATAGTACTAATCAGACTCTACACCAAAATAGTACTAATCTGAGTCTATACCAAAACAGTACTAATCAGAATCTATACCAAAATAATACTAAGAAGACTCTATACCAAAGTACTACTAACCAGACTCTATACCAAAATAATACTAAGAAGACCCTATACCAAAATAATACTAATCAGACTCTATACCAAAACAGTACTAACCAGACTCTATACCAAAATAGTACTAAAAAGACTCTATAGAAAAGTAGAACTAATCAGAGTCTATACCTCAACAGTACTAAATAAACTCTATAGCAAAATAGTACAAATCAGACTCTATATCAAAATAGCATTAACCAGACTCTATACCAAAATAGTACTAATTAGAGTCTATACCAAAATAGTACTAATCAGACTCTATACCAGAATAGTACTAACCAGAGTCTATACTAAATGAATACTAATCAGGGGGCTATACCAAAACAGTACTAATCAGAGTCTACACCAAAATAGTATTTATCAGAGTCTCTACCAAAGTAGTACTAATCAGAATCTATACCAAGAGAGCATTAATCAGACTCTATACCAAAAGAGTACTAAACAGACCGTATGCCAAGATAGTATTAATCAGAATCTATACCACAATAGTACTAATCCGACTCTATACCAAACTCGTACTAACCAGACTCTATACCAAAATAGTACTAAACAGACGCTATACCAAAAGAGTATTTACCAGATTATATGCCAAAATAGTACTAATTAGAGTCTGTACCAAAACAGTACTAATCAGACTCTATACCAAAATAGTACTAATCATACACCATACCAAAATCGTACTAATCAGACTCCATACAAAACAACACTAATCAGACTCTATAACAAAATAGT
The DNA here is from genome assembly GCA_016617855.1 of Megalonaias nervosa. NCBI lineage: Eukaryota > Metazoa > Mollusca > Bivalvia > Unionida > Unionidae > Megalonaias > Megalonaias nervosa. The sequence goes on from JAECUM010035289.1 coordinate 3,688, forward strand.
ACTAATCATACTCTACACCAACACAGTACTAATCAGACTCAATACCAAAATAGTACTAATCAGACTCTATACCAAAATAATACTAATCAGACTCTATACCAAAACAGTAGTAATCAGACTCTATACCAAAATAGTACTAATCATACTCTATACCAAAACAGTACTAATCAGACTCTATACCAAAATAGCACTAATCAGACATTATACCAAAATAGTACTAATCAGACGCAATACCAAAATAGTGCCAATCAGACTCTATACCAAATGAGTACTAATCAGAGTCTATACCAAAACAGTACTAATCAGTCTACACCAAATTAGTACTAATCAGAGTCTCTACCAAAATAGTGCTAATCATACTCTATACCAAAATAGTACTAATGAGAGTCTATACCAAAATAGTACTAATGAGAGTCTATACCAAATTAGTAGTATTCAGAAAAGATACCAAAATAGAACTACACAGACTCTATAAAAATGAGTACTAATCAGAGTGTATACCAAAACAGTACTTATGAGAGTCTGTACCAAAAGAGTAATAATCAGAGTGTATACCACGATAGTATTAATCAGACTCTATGTCAAAAGAGTAATAAACAGAGATTATGCGAAGATAGTACTAATCAGAATATATACCAAATTAATACTAATCAGAGTCTATACCAAAACAGTACTATCCTGACTCTATACCAAAATAGAACTAATCAGACTCTATACCAAAATACTACTAAGAAGACCGTATACCAAAATAATACTAAGAAGACTCTTTAATAAAATAGTATCAAACAGACCCTATACCAAAATAGTACTAATCAGAGTCTATAGCAAAAGAGTAATAATCCGAGTGTATTCCACGATAGTATTAATCAGACTCTATGCCAAAAGAGTAATAAACAGAGATTATGCGAAGATAGTACTAATCAGAATCTATACCAAATTAATACAAATCAGATTCTATACCAAAATAGTACTATCCTGACTCTATACCAAAATAGTACTAATCAGACTCTATACCAAAGTAGAACTAATCAGGGTCTATTCCAAAACAATTCTAACCACACTCTTTACCAAAATGGTATTAATCAGACTCTATACCAAAATATTACTAATCAGAATCTATACCAAAATAGTACTAATCAGACTCTATACCAAAATAGATCTGATCAGACTCTATAAAAAGTAGACTAATCAGAGTCTATTTCAAAACAGTACTAACCACACTCTTTACCAAAATAATACTAATCAGACTCTATACCAAAATAGTATCAACCAGTCTCTATACCAAAATAGTACTAATCAGACTCTATACCAAAATAGTACTAGTCATACTCTATATCAAGATAGTACTAATCAGAGTCTTTAACAAAATAGTACTAATCAGACTCTATAGCAAAATAGTACTAATCAGATTCTATACCAAAGTAGGACTATCCAAACTCTACACCAAAACAGTACTAATCATACTCTATATCAAAGTAGTACTAATCAGACTCTATACCAAATTGGTACCAACCAAACTCTATATCAAAATAGTACTAATCATACTCTATACCAAACTAGCACTAATCAAACTCTAAACCAAAATAATACTAATCCTGGTCTATACCAAAATAATTCTAATCAGAGTCTACCAAAGTAGTATTAATCATACTCCATACCAAAATAGTTCTAATCAGAGTCTATACCAAAATAGTTCTAATCAGAGTCTCTATCAAAGTCGTACTAATCATACTCTATATCAACATACTTCTATTCAGAGTCCCTACCAAAGTAGTACTAATCATACTCTATACCAAAATAGACCTAATCAGAGTCTATACCAAAATAGTACTAATCAGAGTCTATTCCAAAATAGTACTAATCATACTCAGTACCAAAATAGTACTAATCAGATTCTATACCAAAATAGTACCAATCAGAGCCGATATCAAAATAGTACTAATAAGACTCTGTAGCAAAATATTACGAATTATATTCTATACCGTGATAATGCTAATCAAACTCTAGAGCAAAATAGTAGAAATCAGACTTTATACCAAAATAGTACTAATAAGACGCTGAACCAAAATAGTACTAATCAGACTCTTTACCAAAATAGTACTAATCGGAGTCTATCCCAAAATAGTAGTAATCAAACTATGTACCAAGATGGTACTACTCAGAATCTATAAAAAAAATTTCTAATCAGAGTCTATACCAAAATAGTTCTAATAAGACTCTATACCAAAATACTACTAATAAGACTCTGTACCAAAATAGTACTACTCAGAAACTATATCAAATGAGTACTAATCAGAGTCTATAAAAAAACAGTTCTAATCAGAGTCTATACCAAATTAGTACGAATCAGAGTCTCTACCAAAATAGTACCAATCATCCCCTTTACCAAATTGTTCTAATCAGAGCCTCTACCAAAAAAGTACTAATCAGAGTCTATACCAAGATAGTATTAATCAGACTCTATACCAAAAGAGTACTAAACAGACCTTATGCGAATATAGTACTAATCATAATCTATACCAAAATAGTACTAATCAGACTCAATACCAAAAGAGTAATAAACGACCTTATGCCACGATAGTGCTAATCAGAATCTAAACCAAAATAGTACTAATCACACTCTGTAGTAAAATAGTACTAACCAGACTCTATACCAAAAGAGTACTAATCAGACTCTATGACAAGAGAGTACTAATCAGACTCTGTACCAAAAGAGTACTAGACAAACCTAATGCCGAGATAGTATTAATCAGAGTCTATACCGAAATAGTACTAATCATACTCTACACCAAAATAGTACTAATCAGACTCTATACCAAAATTGTACTAATCAGAGTGTATCCCAAAATATTACTGATCATACTCTGTACCAAGATAGTACTACTCAGACCCTATACCAAAAGAGAACTATTCAGAGTCTATACCAAAATAGTACTAATAAGACTCTAAACCAAAATTGTACTAATCAGACTCTATACCAAAATAGTACAACTCAGACACTATACCAAATGGGTACTAATCAGAGTCTATATCAAAACAGTACTAATCAGAATCTATACCAAATCAGCACAAATCAGAGTCTCCACCAAAATAGTACTAATCATACTCTATACCAAAATAGCACTAATCAGAGTCTATACCAAAATAGTACTAATCAGACTTCTCACCAAAATAGTTCTACTCAGACTCTATAAAACATAAGCACTAATCAGAGTCTATACTAAAACAGTAGTAATCAGAGTCTATACCAAAATAGTACTAATCAGAGTCTCTACCAAAATAGTACTAATTAGAGTCTATACCAAGATGGTATTAATTAGACACTATGCCAAAAGAGTACTAAACAGACCTTATGCCAAGATAGTACTAATCAGAATCTATGCCAAATTAGTACTAACCAGACCCTATACCAAAAGAGTACTAATCAGGTTAATACCGAAATAGTATTAATCAGACTCTATACTAAAATAGTATTGATCAGACTCAATACCAAAATAGTACTAATCATACTCTGTACCAAGATAGTATTAATCAGACTCTATACCAAAAGAGTACTAAACAGACCTTATGCCAAGATAGTACTAATCATAATCTATACCAAATTAGTACTAATTGGAATCTATACCAAAATAGTACTAACCAGACTCTAAACCAAAATAGTACTAATCAGACTCTATACGAAAACAGAACTAATCAGACTCTATATCAAAATTGCACTGTATACCAAAATAATTCTAATCAGAGACTCTACCAAAGTAATACTAATCATACTCTAAAGCAAAATAGTTCTAATCATACTCTATACCAAAATTATACTAATCAGAGTCTATACCAAAATAGAACTAATCAGAGTCTATACCAAATAGTACTAATCACATTGTATCCCAAAATAGTTCTAATCAGACTCTTTACCAAAATAGTACTAATTAGAGTCTATACCTGACTAGTACTGATCAGAATCTTTACCAAAATAGTACTAATCATACTGTATACCAAAATAGTACCAATCAGACTCTATATCAAAATAGTACCAATCAGAGCCTATACCAAAATAGTGCTAATAAGACTCTGTAGCAAAATATTACTAATGATATTCTATACCATGATAATACTAATCAGACCCAATACCAAAATAGTACTAATCAGACTCTATACCAAAATAGTCCTAATCATACTATACACCAAAATAGAATCAACCAGACACTATACCAAAATAGTACTAATCAAAGTCTATCCCAAAATGGTACTATTCATACTCTGTACCAAGATAGTACTACTCAGAATCTATACCAAAAGAGCTCTAATCAGAGTCTATACCAAAATAATACTAATAAGACTCTATGCCAAAATACTACTAATAAGACTCTATACCAATACAGTACTACTCTGAAACTATACCAAATGAGTACTAATCATAGTCTATACCAAAACAGTACTAACCAGAGTCTATAACAAATTAGTACTAATCATAGTCTCTACCAAAATAGTACTAATCATACTCTATACCAAAAGAGTACTAAGCAGAGTCTATACCAAAATAGTACTATTCAGAATAGATAGGAGAAAAAGTACTACTCAGACTCTATCAAAAATGAGTACTAATCAGAGTCTATACCAAAACAGTACTAATCAGAGTCTATACCAAAATAGTACCAATCAGAGCCGATATCAAAATAGTACTAATAAGACTCTGTAGCAAAATATTACGAATTATATTCTATACCGTGATAATGCTAATCAGACTCTAGAGCAAAATAGTAGAAATCAGACTTTATACCAAAATAGTACTAATAAGACGCTGAACCAAAATAGTACTAATCAGACTCTTTACCAAAATAGTACTAATCGGAGTCTATCCCAAAATAGTAGTAATCAAACTATGTACCAAGATGGTACTACTCTGAATCTATAAAAAAATTTCTAATCAGAGTCTATACCAAAATAGTTCTAATAAGACTCTATACCAAAATACTACTAATAAGACTCTGTACCAAAATAGTACTACTCAGAAACTATATCAAATGAGTACTAATCAGAGTCTATAAAAAACAGTTCTAATCAGAGTCTATACCAAATTAGTACGAATCAGAGTCTCTACCAAAATAGTATTAATCATCCCCTTTACCAAATTGTACTAATCAGAGTCTCTACCAAAAAAGTACTAATCAGAGTCTATACCAAGATAGTATTAATCAGACTCTATACGAAAAGAGTACTAAACAGACCTTATGCGAATATAGTACTAATCATAATCTACACCAAAATAGTACTAATCAGACTCAATACCAAAAGAGTAATAAACGACCTTATGCCACGATAGTGCTAATCAGAATCTAAACCAAAATAGTACTAATCACACTCTGTAGTAAAATAGTACTAACCAGACTCTATACCAAAAGAGTACTAATCAGACTCTATGACAAGAGTACTAATCAGACTCTGTACCAAAAGAGTACTAGACAAACCTAATGCCGAGATAGTATTAATCAGAGTCTATACCGAAATAGTACTAATCATACTCTACACCAAAATAGTACTAATCAGACTCTATACCAAAATTGTACTAATCAGAGTGTATCCCAAAATATTACTGATCATACTCTGTACCAAGATAGTACTACTCAGACCCTATACCAAAAGAGAACTATTCAGAGTCTATACGAAAATAGTACTAATAAGACTCTAAACCAAAATTGTACTAATCAGACTCTATACCAAAATAGTACAACTCAGACACTATACCAAATGGGTACTAATCAGAGTCTATATCAAAACAGTACTAATCAGAATCTATACCAAATCAGCACAAATCAGACTCTCCACCAAAATAGTACTAATCATACTCTATACCAAAATAGCACTAATCAGAGTCTATACCAAAATAGTACTAATCAGACTTCTCACCAAAATAGTTCTACTCAGACTCTATAAAAAATAAGCACTAATCAGAGTCTATACTAAAACAGTAGTAATCAGAGTCTATAGCAAAATAGTACTAATCAGAGTCTCTACCAAAATAGTACTAATTAGAGTCTATACCAAGATGGTATTAATTAGACACTATGCCAAAAGAGTACTAAACAGACCTTATGCCAAGATAGTACTAATCAGAATCTATGCCAAATTAGTACTAACCAGACCCTATACCAAAAGAGTACTAATCAGGTTAATACCGAAATAGTATTAATCAGACTCTATACTAAAATAGTATTGATCAGACTCAATGCCAAAATAGTACTAATCATACTCTGTACCAAGATAGTATTAATCAGACTCTATACCAAAAGAGTACTAAACAGACCTTATGCCAAGATAGTACTAATCATAATCTATACCAAATTAGTACTAATTGGAATCTATACCAAAATAGTACTAACCAGACTCTATACCAAAATAGTACTAATCAGACTCTATACGAAAACAGAACTAATCAGACTCTATATCAAAATTGCACTGTATACCAAAATAATTCTAATCAGAGACTCTACCAAAGTAATACTAATCATACTCTAAAGCAAAATAGTTCTAATCATACTCTATACCAAAATTATACTAATCAGAGTCTATAGCAAAATAGAACTAATCAGAGTCTATACCAAATAGTACTAATCACACTGTATCCCAAAATAGTTCTAATCAGACTCTTTACCAAAATAGTACTAATTAGAGTCTATACCTGACTAGTACTAATCAGAATCTTTACCAAAATAGTACTAATCATACTGTATACCAAAATAGTACCAATCAGACTCTATACCAAAATAGTACCAATCAGAGCCTATACCAAAATAGTGCTAATAAGACTCTGTAGCAAAATATTACTAATGATATTCTATACCATGATAATACTAATCAGACCCAATACCAAAATAGTACTAATCAGACTCTATACCAAAATAGTACTAATCATACTATACACCAAAATAGAATTAACCAGACACTATACCAAAATAGTACTAATCAAAGTCTATCCCAAAATGGTACTATTCATACTCTGTAGCAAGATAGTACTACTCAGAATCTATACCAAAAGGGCCCTAATCAGAGTATATACCAAAATAATACTAATAAGACTCTATGCCAAAATACTACTAATAAGACACTATACCAAAACAGTACTACTCTGAAACTATACCAAATGAGTACTAATCATAGTCTATACCAAAACAGTACTAACCAGAGTCTATACCAAATTAGTACTAATCATAGTCTCTACCAAAATAGTAATAATCATACTCTATACCAAAAGAGTACTAAGCAGAATCTATACCAAAATAGTACTATTCAGAATAGATAGGAGAAATAGTACTACTCAGACTCTATAAAAAATGAGTACTAATCAGAGTCTATACCAAAACAGTACTAATCAAAGTCTATACCAAAATAGTACTAATCAGAGTCTCTACCAAAATAGTACTAATCAGAGTCTATATCAAGATAGTATTAGTCAGACCCTGTACCAAAAGAGTACTAAACAGACCTTATGATAAGATAGTACTAGTCATAATATATACCAAATAAGTTCTAATCAGACTCTATACCAAAAGAGTACTAAGCAGACCTTATGCCAAGATAGTACTAATCAGAGTCTATACCAAAATAGCACTAATCAGACTCTATACCAAAATAGTACTAATCAGACTCTATACCAAAATAGTACTAATCAGACTCTACACCAAAATAGTACTAATCTGAGTCTATACCAAAACAGTACCAATCAGAGTCTATACCAAAATAATACTAAGAAGACTCTATACCAAAATACTACTAATCAGACTCTATACCAAAATAATACTAAGCAGACCCTATACCAAAATAATACTAAGAAGACTCTGTACCAAAATAGCATTAAACAGACCCTATACCAAAATAGTACTAAGCAGACTCTATACCAAAACAGTACTAAAAAGACTCTATGCCAAAAAAGTACTAAAAAGACTCTTTACAAAAGTAGAACTAATCAGAGTCTATACCTCAACAGTACTAAATATACTCTATAGCAAAATAGTACAAATCAGACTCTATACCAAAATAGCATTAACCAGACTCTATACCAAAATAGTACTAATTAGAGTCTATACCAAAATAGTACTAATCAGACTCTGTACCAAAATAGTACTAATCATACTCTATACCAAGATAGTAGCAATCATACACAATACCAAAATCGTACTAACAAGACTCTATACCAAAATAGTACTAACCAGAGTCTATACTAAATGAATACCAATCAGGGGACTATACCAAAACAGTACTAATCAATGTCTACACCAAAATAGTATTTATCAGAGTCTCTACCAAAGTAGTACTAATCAGAATCTGTACCAAGATAGCATTAATCAGACTCTATACCAAACTCGTACTAACCAGACTCTATACCAAAATAGTACTAAACAGACGCTATACCAAAAGTGTATTTACCAGATTATATGCCAAAATAGTACTAATTAGAGTCTGTACCAAAATAGTACTAATCAGACTCTATACCAAAATAGTACTAATCATACACCATACCAAAATCGTACTAATCGGACTCTATACCAAAACAACACTAATCAGACTCTATACCAAAATAGTACTAATCATACTCTACACCAAAACAGTACTAATCAGACTCTATACCAAATTCGTACTAACCAGACTCTATACCAAAATAGTACTAAACAGACGCTATACCAAAAGTGTATTTACCAGATTATATGCCAAAATAGTACTAATTAGAGTCTGTACCAAAATAGTACTAATCAGACTCTATACCAAAATAGTACTAATCATACACCATACCAAAATCGTACTAATCGGACTCTATACCAAAACAACACTAATCAGACTCTATACCAAAATAGTACTAATCATACTCTACACCAAAACAGTACTAATCAGACTCAATACCAAAATAGTACAAATCAGACTCTATACCAAAATAGTACTAATCAGAATCTATACCAAAATAGTAGTAATCAGACTCTATACCAAAATAGTACTAATCATACTCTATACCAAAACAGTACTAATCAGACTCTATACCAAAATAGCACTAATCAGACATTATACCAAAATAGTACTAATCAGACTCAATACCAGAACAGTGCCAATCAGACTCTATACCCAAAAGTAATAACCAGGGTCCATACTAAAATAGAACTAACCAGACTCTATATCAAAATAGTACTAAACAGACTCTACACCAAAATAGCACTAACCAGACTCTATACCAAAATAGTACTAATCAGACTCTGTACCAAAATAGTACAAATCAGATTCAATTCCAAATGAGTACTAATCAGAGCCTATACCAAAACAGTACTAATCAGTCTATACCAAATTAGTACTAATCAGAGTCTCTACCAAAATAGTACTAATCATACTCTATATCAAAATAGTACTAATGAGAGTCTATACCAAATTAGTACTATTCAGAAAAGATACCAAAATAGTACTACTCAGGCTCTATAAAAATGAGTACTAATCAGAGTCTATACTAAAACAGTACTTATCAGAGTCTGTACCAAAAGAGTAATAAACAGAGTGTATACCACGATAGTATTAATCAGACTCTATGCCAAAAGAGTAATAAACAGAGATTATGCGAAGATAGTACTAAGCAGAATCTATACCAAATTAATACTAATCAGAGTCTATACCAAGATAGTATTAATCATACTCTATACCAAAAGAGTACTCAACAGACCTTATGCCAAGATAGTACTAATCAGAATCTAAACCAAAATAGTACTAATCAGACTCTGTACCAAAATAGTAATAACCTGACTCTATACCAAAAGAGAACTAATCAGACTCTATACCAAAGTAGAACTAATCAGGGTCTATTCCAAAACAGTACTAACCACACTCTTTACCAAAATAGTATTAATCAGACTCTATACCAAAATAATACTAATCAGACTCTATACCACAATAGAACTTATCAGACTCTGTACAAGAATAGTACTAATCGTACGCTACACCAAAATAGTACTAATCAGACTCTATACCAAAATAGTACTAATCAGACTTCTTACCAAAATAGTACTAATCAGAGTCTATACCAAAATAATAATAATGATACACTCTACCAAATTAGTACTAATGAGAGTCTATACCAAAATCGTACTAATGATACCATTTATCAAATTAGTATTAATAACGCTCTGTACCAAAATAGTACTAATCGGAGTCTATACCAAGATAGTAATGATCAGGCCCTATACCAAAATAGTACTAATCATACTCTATACCAAGAGAGTACTAATCAGAGTCTATACCAAAATAGCACTAATCAGACTTTATACCGAAATAATACTAATCAGACTCTATACCAAAATAGTACTGATCCGTCTGTGCCAAAAAAGCACTAATCATACTCTAAACCAAAATAATACTAATCAGACTCTACACCAAAATAGTACTAACCAGAGTTTATACCAAAATAGTACTAATTAGACTCTCCTCCAAAATAGTACTACTCAAACTTTATAAAAACATAATACTAATCAGACTCTATACCAAAACAGTACTAATCAGACTCTGTACAAGAATAGTACTAAACATACGCTATACCAAAATAGTACTAATCAGACTCTATACCAAAATAGTACTAATCAGACTTCTTACCAAAAGATTACTAATAAGACTCTATACCAAAAGAGCGCTAATCAGACTCTATACCAAAATAGCACCAACCAGAGTCCGTACTAAAATAGTACCAACCAGACTCCATACCAAAATAGTATTAACCAGACTCTATACGAAAATAGCACTAACCAGACTCTATACCAAAATAGTTCTACTCAGATTCTATACCAAAATAATACTAATCATACTCTGTAGGAAAATATTACTAATCAGACTGTACCAAAATAGTTCTAATCAGAGTCTATACCAAAATAGTACTAATCATACCCAATACCAAAATAGTATTAATCACGCTGTATACCAAAATAGTACTAATCAGAGTCTATACCAAGATAGTAATGATCAGGCCCTATACCAAAATAGTACTAATCATACTCTATACCAAGAGAGTACTAATCAGAGTCTATACCAAAATAGCACTAATCAGACTCTATACCGAAATAGTACTAATCAGACTCTATACCAAAATAGTACTGATCAGTCTGTGCCAAAAAAGCACTAATCATAATGTAAACCAAAATAATACTAATCAGACTCTACACCAAAATAGTACTAACCAGAGTTTATACCAAAATAGTACTAATTAGACTCTCTTCCAAAATAGTACTACTCAAACTTTATAAAAACATAATACTAATCAGACTCTATACCAAAACAGTACTAATCAGACTCTGTACAAGAATAGTACTAATCATACGCTATACCAAAATAGTACTAATCAGACTCTATACCAAAATAGTACTAATCAGACTTCTTACCAAAAGATTACTAATAAGACTCTATACCAAAAGAGCGCTAATCAGACTCTATACCAAAATAGCACCAACCAGAGTCCGTACTAAAATAGTACCAACCAGACTCCATACCAAAATAGTATTAACCAGACTCTATACGAAAATAGCACTAACCAGACTCTATACCAAAATAGTTCTACTCAGATTCTATACCAAAATAATACTAATCATACTCTGTAGGAAAATATTACTAATCAGACTGTACCAAAATAGTTCTAATCAGAGTCTATACCAAAATAGTACTGATCATACCCAATACCAAAATAGTATTAATCACGCTGTATACCAAAATAGTACTAATCAGAGTCTATAAGAAGAGAGTAATAATCAGGCCCTATACCAAAATAGTACTAATCATACTCTATACCAAGAGAGTACTCACCAGAGTCTATACCAATATAGCACTAATCAGACTCTATACCAACATAGTACTAAGCAGATTCTTTACCAAAATAGTACTAGTCAGTCTGTGCCAAAATAGTGCTAATCATACTCTAAACCAGAATAGTACTAATCAGACTCTACACCAAAGTAGTATTAACCAGAGTCTATACCAATATAGTACTGATTAGACTCTCTTCCAAAATAGTACTAATCAGACTCTATACCATAATAATACTAATCAGACTCAATACCAAAATAGTACTAATCAGACTCTGTACAAGAATAGTACTAATCAAACGCTATACCTAAATAGTACTAATCAGACTCTATACCAAAATAGTACTAATCAGACTTCTTACCAAAATGGTGCTAATCAGAGTCTCTACCAAAATAGTACTAATGATGCTCTCTACCAAATAGTACTAATAGGAGTCTCTACCAAAATAGTACTGATCAGAATCTATGCCAAAATAGTACTATTCAGTCTGCACCAAAATAGTAAAAATCAGTCTTTACCAATATAGTACTATTCAGACTATACCAAAATAGTAAAAATCAGACTCTATACCAAAATAGTTCTAATCACGCTCTGTACCAAAACAGTACCAATCAGAGTCTATGCCAAGATAGTACTAATCAGGCTCTATACCAAAATAGTACTAGTCAAACTCTGTTCCAAGATAGTACTAATCTCACTCTATACCAAAATAGTAGTAATCAGACTCAGTACCAAAATAGTACTAATCAGACTCTATACCAACGTAGTACTAATCATACTCTATACCAAAATAGCACTAATCAGACTCTATACCAAAATAGTACTAATCATACTCTATACCAAGAGAGTACTAATCAGAATCTATACCAAAATAGCACTAATCGGACTCTAGACCAAAATAGTACTAAGCAGACTCTATACCAAAATAGTACCAGTAAGTCTGTGCCAAAATAGTACGAATCATACTCTAAACCAAAATAGAACTAATCAGACTCTATAAACAAAATAGTAATAATCAGACTTCTTACCAAAATAGTAATAATCATACTCTATACGAAAATAGTACTGATCAGACTCTACACCAAAATAGTTCTAACCAGAGTCTATACCAAAATAGTACTAATTAGACTCTCTTCCAAAATAGTACTAATCGGATTCTATACCAAAATAGTACTAGTCAGTCTGTGCCAAAATAATACTAATCAGAATTTATGCCAAAATAGTACTAGTCAGATTCGGTACAAGAAGAGTACTAATCATACGCTATACCAAAATAGTACTAATCACACTATATACCAAAATAGTAATAATCAGACTTCACACCAAAATAGTACTAAACAGACGCTATACCAAAAGTGTATTTACCAGATTATATGCCAAAATAGTACTAATTAGAGTCTGTACCAAAATAGTACTAATCGGACTCTATACCAAAACAACACTAATCAGACTCTATACCAAAATAGTACTAATCATACTCTACATCAAAACAGTACTAATCAGACGCTATACCAAAAGTGTATTTACCAGATTATATGCCAAAATAGTACTAATTAGAGTCTGTACCAAAATAGTACTAATCAGACTCTATACCAAAATAGTACTAATCATACACCATACCAAAATCGTACTAATCGGACTCTATACCAAAACAACACTAATCAGACTCTATACCAAAATAGTACTAATCATACTCTACACCAAAAGTGTATTTACCAGATTATATGCCAAAATAGTACTAATTAGAGTCTGTACCAAAATAGTACTAATCAGACTCTATACCAAAATAGTACTAATCATACACCATACCAAAATCGTACTAATCGGACTCTATACCAAAACAACACTAATCAGACTCT
>JAECUM010035290.1:0-34677 GCA_016617855.1 Megalonaias nervosa
TGTGTGTGTGTATCTATATGTGTGTGTATGTGTGTGTGTATGTGTATGTGTGTGTTACAGTGCAACCATCATTACGGCGACAATTCATTGTCACTGGGTAGTCATTATGTTGACAGCAGCATTAGGGCTACAAGATGTGTGTCACCCTAATATTTGAAATCATTATGTACATTGTCTTGCTGTCTGATTCACGTAGATATTCATACATGTATCATATATTACCGAATACTAGTATTTACAAATTTTAATGCAAAATATGCACGTGTTGTTTAAATATTTTCATGCAAAAATTTAACTGTGTTAAGGTTGTGTTTTCTGCCACTGTCAGCGAATGATAATTAAGGCGATGTTTCCAAAATGCTTCCTATAATTCAAAGTTAGTAAATATTTTAAGGCAATGTATCCTAAACGCGTGGTACGAATACCAAAGGTGGTACGCGAGAGGGTCTCAAGGGGTACTGGACAGAAAATAAATCGCTAACAATTCGCACTAAAAATATAACACTACGGCACTTGGGGAAGGTTTACGCAGATAATACCTATGTCCCAAACGATGTGCGCGAATGTTATAAGTCTGAGAAACGCTGTTTTAAGGTGATATATTTAATTGTTCTGAAATAGAAATACACACCTTTTTATTACTTTTCTCTCAGATCAAATTCATTGTCAAAACAGAATACGCGCACGTTTTCGAAAAGGAGTAGAAGACACCGACCTGTACTTAATAATAGTCAGTGTTCTCTTAAAGTTGGATTTTGTACATAATACTTAAACTAAACAAACTTAATAAATATTTTAAAAAATATATCATCAAAAGACCTAACAAAAGCGTATATAAATTGTTTATATATCTTTAATCTAATATCTGATACATTTTATTAAACTGTAGCACATAGGATATATTTGTTTTATTTCCTTCTTAACTGCTATAATTGCCAGTTCATCTCTTTCCGTAAAATGTGTATCCGTTTACATCTATGACCTTAGAAAGGATCGAGGACATTTTTCAGTGAATGCTGGTGATGGTTCATGGTAGGTATCGCTGTACATCTTTATAAGCGTAATTGCCCGTTCTAGGATAGGAGTCATAAAACACAGTTTAAACATAAAAACAAAAGAGCAAAGACATGGGATGCTCGAGTTGAAAAGAAAGTTGAAGATAAAAACTAAAATAGAGTGAAAAGCAAAGAAAATAGTTTGACATGTACGAATTGCTCTTGAAATTCGGTGCAAGGCGAGATCTTGTTTCATTATCTCATTAGCCAGCATCCGTTTTGCATGTTATTCTACACTCGAGATGCCGTACTTTGATTCACGACACCGCCTCAAACAGGAAGGAAAACTGTAGCCCTCATAGTTTGTTTCGATGTGATAAGCAGCTGATCCGTCCAAGTCATGCGTAAATACGAGGTAAGTATCTCAACACAATTTGTATTTCTAATAGCATAAGGCTTGGACGAAACAAACTTGTATAACTTAAGCGTTACGGTGCAAGAAAGTTCACTTACACTACGATACAATGACAGCCAAACAAAGTAAACATAATAAATATATACATTAAAAATCATACACTAAAAGTACAAGCTACTAGGATGTATGAATATTTTACATTTCATTCAGTATTTGGTTACGTTCATTTTACTATCGTTGAAATTGCCAGCGCCATAACTATCTTCATCTCCATCTACAAGTTAACTTAGTAATCAATCAGTATTTCAACAATGTATGCAGATGATGTTCCCTCGGTTAATATGTTCACTGCTTGCATTATCTGAATGTGCAAAGTAACTTAATGGCAGTTACTCGGCAAAATGTATCAAAGTCGTGCTTAACCTAGCAATATATCCAAGATCATGTTAAATTGCAAATTCATTTTAAATTTGGTTGGAATTTTTAAAAATGTAAATGTTTAAATATTCACGATTTATTGATGTATTTTAGGTCTGTGATAAGCATATTTATGTATCAAATGATGAAAAATCGTCGCGCTGATCGGATATCCTATAAATAAATCTTCATAGTATTTTGTTATTATAATACAAAAATAGGGCTCTCTGAGTATTTTATGTGCAAGCCATACGTCGATCATGACCCAATACTGAAAACAACATGCTAATCTCTAAGAAGGAGCTTGAAAGATAATTTGATTAAATTTAAAACAAAATAATGGTTAGCGCATAGTTCCAGTAACCTGTGGATGACAAAATGCAAGGGCGAGCCATCCACATGTAATGTACAGAAGGCATTTCATTAGAAATCAAGTTTGAAGCATATTTAGTTGATCTATTTGACGGTCTGTGTATACCTGTCTGCTTGTATGTATGTCTTTATAGAGCCTCACTCTTTTAGTTGATACTGCATGTTTACTTAAATCACTTTGCGAGACCTGTTAAGCTTTTGGAAGTATTTACACGTGTCCATTGCGGAGATTGCGGACAATTTATCGGTAACTATATAACAAGAACTAAATGTGAATATTTAAAAAAATACCAAGTCTCAAATAATATGAATATTTTTGTCTAATGTAAAGTCGGGATAATGACAAATTAGTATTAATGTATGCATCAGAATCACGTGTGATTATATTCAAAATTATCAAGTCTATTTAAAGTGGTTGAAGCTGAGTGCACTTTATTTGTTAATCATATCACTTTACTCAGTATTGCCGACCATTTAGCGTATTGTCTGCACGTTTGAGGCTCGCGCATATCACGTGACCTTGTTAAATGCTGCTTTAAGGAGTGTTTAAGTTGTTACAACTTTCTCTGGGATTCTGTACCATGCATATACTTGAATATATACATGTTTTGTGAGTGAAACGGGACAAATAATGCATACAAGGGGATAATTCTATAATGGATATCCTTGAAATTGACCATTTTCCTTGTCGAAATGTAGTATATAGCATTTAAAATATCTTCATTATTTTTTAATATAAAAAGTGTCATATATTGCATCTTGCATGAATTACCAGTCATTTCAATTAACGACGTTTATACTTTCCATATTTCCCCCTTTTATACTTCAAACAGTACTGATTGCTATTTTAAACAATTAGAGACTGACTAGATGTACTGAAAACCTATTGGTAATCTACGATGTACACAACTTATCTTACATCTGCTATACCTTCATTATACTTCACCAGAGAGGAAGGTGCAAAAGATATAAATGTGATATGTGGACTCTTGAGAAGCGCATGTCTTGGAAATATTTTTATGTATGCATATTTATACATAATACACGATAATTTAAGAACAAATATCAATGTATTTCTTTACGAAAAGATTAGACAAAGATATAAACCTATTTTCACCGAAACAAACGCGAAACTAGGCTTTCAACATAATATACTTCTTTTGACCCTATCCAGATATAGCCTCCACACCTATAAAAGTAATATTTTAGAACATTTGGGCTTACGTATTGGAAATAGAGGTCATTATTCCTTTTCAGGCGAGTGGGATAGTTTATAAATAAAATATTTCCTAAAGAAGAGATGGGAAATCGATCGTGAAACATTAGGTCGCAGTCATATTTCTACCCATTACACGCTTTGACACAGTATAAGTTTCTCACAATCGAATTTTGACCACTGTATGCGGGTCGCATGTATATATATATATATATATATATATATATATATATATATATATATATATATATATATATATATATATATATATAGTCCTCGTTTGATCTGTATTCCATTGTCAACAAACACCTGTCACGGTCGCGAAACAATTCGCTATGATATTCATTGTCGCCAGTGGTACGAGACTGGATAGTAGTTGTTTACATGCTCCGTGTACTAATCAGTGACGCAAATGCGGCAATCGCGCAAAGTTTGTGCGAATTCGTGCACTTTGGGAACAATGATTCACGAAGACTACCTCAAATTAGTTTAAACTCGCGCATATAAAACAGTACTCTGTGCGGTATACAATTCTTATTTAACTGTTGTTCTTCCAAGTCCTGGTCGCGACGTAAGTAATGCTGAGGTGTGGTAGCGTTTGTCGGCACATCTGGTTGTTTAGGCAAGTAACTGTTTGCACATTTGGGTGATTTTAAACATATTTCATCTTTAGATTTATATTTCTTTTGGCAAATGATGACTGATGATAGTAAAAATGACACTAATATTAAAGTTATGAACTATATCAGATTATCTGAGCTGAGAAAGTGTTAATAAAGGTACTAGTGATTGATTTTGAACCCAAAATGATGAACTTTGGAATATTGAGCATCGCATCCAAGAAGAACAGTTTCTCAACTTGTATGGTGTGTTTTCAAAGTTGGAGAGACCTTAAGTTGCTCTATAGGTGAATTTATATTTGTTATATATGTGTTGCTGTTTGATTTTGTAACAACTCCGCCAGGCACAGCAGGAGACAACAAGGGATTCTTCTTTCCAGAAGTAGATCCAAGCGCGAGAATAGCATGACTGATACGACCTGACTGAGACAACCAGACTGAGATAAGAAAAGTATGGTTGGCAAAAGAGCTAGGTTTTTCAGTCGCACGGGTGAGAGAAAAGAATCATATTGCTGAGGCTACCAACTGGATGAGGCTTCATAGGGAAATGACAACTTGTCGACAAGTGGAAAGGACTATACAGGATAAGGGTCATATTCTGCCCACCCACCCCCCTTCCAGATATCGTCGCATAATGGATGTTAAAAGTATGAGGTGGCTTGATTTAGTATCTGACATAACGTGTTGTGTTCACTTGCGTGTTGCCATGGAAACTGTGTGTTAATAAAATATCAAATAAGATAAACACGTTTTCCTTCTTTCCATATATTTGTCATTACTGTTGTCTCTTCATAACCTATTCACTGATCTTAACACACATTATTTAGTTTGATTCATTTTCTGGTATAAGGTTTCACCAAACAAGGTTTCTGCCTGTTAAAGAAAGACAAGAAATAAACACGAGTAACACATGGTGTATGAATCTAAGAAGTCTACATGCAACTGTGTTTACTTTCATTGTATAAATTAGACAGTCATTATAACATCAAAAACTGTGTGTATTTGGAACTTTGTATAATATTGATGACTGATATGATTTATTACGAAACTTAGAGGCTTCTGAAGATTATTATTCGCCGACAATATTGGAGTTCGTCCTCTAGGTGGAAAGTTAATATAATAATTCCTTAATTTCGTGGGAACACACACACAACCCAAGACGTTGAACAAGTCAAAACCGAGTATCTACACCTGTATAGTTTTAAATTCACTATCATGATTTCTAATTTGCGTGACTTGTTCATGAAGCAATGTTATCTCCTATTGAAGATCTGTGTGTAACTCAAATCGTTTCTAGTATATAAAGGTGCTCGCACAATAAAAATGAAAGAAAAGAAAGAAGAAATGACTTTGCCCTAAATGTTTTTTGTATATTCAATTGTGAATGCATATGGTCACAATAATTTATAATGTTATAAATTGCACCTCACGAAGCTGTCTTTAGTGGAAGAGTCGATTATTCCACATATTAATCCATAGAACTAGAAGAAAAAATAGTACACCCGTTTCAAGCAAATATCACATTTAGGTCACTTCAATAAGAGGAATGGGGGAGGGAAAACTTTAATTTATCTATTCTTGGGTCCTAAATATACTATGCTTACAGGCCTCCTGAAGGAGTTAAATAATTAATATGGCTTAAAACTCAGAGTGCAGCTTCTGTCTTCTATCTACACGGCTCCCTATGACACTTTAACAACTTTAAACTTACAGACTTTTGCAAGTCGATGTGCAGACGTTGTCATGCAGTTTTAAAAAGACATATATTTATCTTAAAATATACTTGAATGTGCCTGTCTTGTTTGGTATGGCAATAGGAGCCTTATAAATACTGACACCTTAATGCTGAATTAGACTGAATATATATAAAGATTCGGTTGCCATAAGGATGTTTTCATTGTCACAATTGTATGTAAGCGTTATTGCGACGCAGTATAAAGGTGACAAATGTGTTTTCGTTTAAAAAGAAGCTTTGATGTTTCAAACATGAATATCGCTGAACTATAATAAGAAATATAATTTATTTTGATGAATTCATATCCAGATCTGTTCTACAGTTAAACAACACAACATGGTGTCATTCTCTCATCCTAATGCTGCTCTGTGACATATGTAGCCCTAAAAATGGTTACGTATTCGTGTGTGTGTGTGTGTGTGTGTGTGTGTGTGTGTGTGTGTGTGTGTGTTTGGTGATTTGGTGGTACATCTGATAATTTGTTATCATGAATAGAGTTTAGTTGAGAAATAAGTTAGTATACTCGTGTAGTCTCTATTTTTCTCACATGGCATGTATGAAACATTTATTTATACATGTCTATATTTGTTTGTAATAAATTGGGTTTATAAGGCTGATGAAATGAACTAGTTGTAATGGTGTTATATTACTACATAGCAGATACAACTTTGTCAGACTTGATCTGGCTCACAATAATATTACTAAAATGTATATCTAAAAACTCATTTGAACAAGATTACTACATAGCCTAGATGTGTACATAAGACTGTAAATCAAACTCCTTGTAGTAATATTATATTTGTATAGAAAGTATACATATTTCAATTTACAGCTTTATAAACAGCCTCTACTATCACCATGCATAAGAATACAAACTTTTACAATTATATCTTGACATTCTGTAGTCAGTTGCTATTAATCCTTTCATCCACTTACATGATTGTATGCACGAATGTCAAATGAACAACAGGTAACAATTATGTACTGCCTTTTACCTTTATTATGTGTTCATAGATGTTGTCGATTAACTTTGTTACCACAATAATAAAGCATGAAAAATCATATCAGTACATTTTTGATACATATAAAAAAGCATTTAGCTTGTATGAGAACTTTTTAAACATATCACATGCTTAATTATATTTAAGATAATTCCTGAATACATGTACATAGCATTTTATATTTGCTGGTACCAACAGTTACTCATGTTAAATACGACTGGTTATTGACTTTATTTTTAAATCACATCTAGATACAAGAAAGATGTCATTTGTACATCAAGTTTGTCATCCTCAAGACCATGATAAGCCTACTTTGTATGATCAATGCACAGTGAGATACCTAAGCATCGTGGCACGTTAAATTGAATAAAGTACATTGCTGCTGACAGTAATGGTTACCATAGTGAGATCCAATCTTTGCAAATAAGCAAACTATAGCAAGTGTCAAAATACTGTCTTGATAAAATATAACAAATTCCTATATAGATTATGTCCTGAGTTTTAAATATTAGCTTTCAAGATTGAAAAGGTTTTTAAATATTGCTCAAAACAGTGCTGTCTTGCAAGAATCAAACTGTCCAAAGGAAAGTAAATCACACAAATCTTACAAATCTAATTTGCTTTGGACCATATGGTTAATAGCCATTATGTAGAGTGTTGTGTCACATGTCAATTGCCATTTATGGGACAAGTCATAAGACTGTTAGCCTATTTTAAAATAATTTCTTATTTCTGTTTCCACTTTCTCTTTGTTAATATTTCTTTTCATAAAATTGTGCTTCTTGTAACATGTCCACAAAATACATTTAACAGATAACGTATATGTATAATCATTTTGTCATTGTATCAAGTTTCATTGCCATTTTGTTGGTGTTATATATTAAGTAATTGTTTTGCACTTTTCCTATTGGTGCTTCACAACATGTAAAGGTGGTTTCTTCTGAAAAAATACACAGATAGAAATTGTTGTTGTTATATTCGACCAGAGCTAGCTCTTGATCCTTCTCCTTCCAGCAATGAAACAGAAAATACAAATTAATTAGTTACTACTAATATGAAAACCAGCTGACTACCAACTGTGAAGATGAAATAATCAAGCATGTGACTCCTGAGAAATATACACTTTATAGCATATAGGACAGGATAAATGCTCCCATAAAACACATTTTAATAATACATATGTGGATTCTGTTATAAAGAAAAGGTAGAAGTGAACAACTTACACATTTATAGTACATACACGCATATTCTTAACAGAATGTTTATCGTCGAAATTGAATAATAGCATGTGTAGTCGAGGAGACTATAAGAGCTGGCAATGTATGGGTTTCTGCTTTATATGGGAACCTGATGGAAATTTAATTGTAACATGTCTAACACTAATTTACCAGTTTTCCAGGAATTTACTTAAGAACAACTTCTACAAAAGTTGTGCCTATGTAATCTCCGTACCAATATGTATTATTCATAGCACATGTAAGAGATTTTCTTTTTATTTCATTCTCCTCAAATACTTCCAATGTGAATAAAAATGTGGTAGGAGTGTTTTACAATGCAGGTACAATTAATTTTCTACCAAGATTGGTCTTTTAAAGACAACTCTTACAACTGTGTGGCTGTCATAATGATCAAATGGAGAATATCATTCAAGTCATATTTACACATAATATGTTATTATTTGTGTTTTAGACTAAAGTAAGACAAATGAGTGGTTGGAGGTCTATTTTGGCCTCTTGTTGCGTTACTACTGTTACAATACAGCAAATTCATATTTAAAATGCTATGAAGGTATATTTACTTTTATCTATAATGGCATTATTGATTTTAAGCAAAATATGCAGCCCTGTTATAGTCAATTCATTTTACATACATAATTGATATCGCTAATCAAATATACTGTTTGGAATTATGTTTAGAAATGCTAAATGAATATGACTTGGAAAATCTAATATAAACTATTCATCCTCATTTAAAAGAAAGTAATTCACTACTTTTATGTTAACCTGTTAGATTTTAATTGTAATTTTGGAAATTACTTTATAAAAAGGTTTTAAAAAACAACCAAAAACACATCTATCAAATTAAAAGAAACTAATAAATCAATTGATTGAAATATCACTACATGGAAAATATACCTTCACATGTTGTCTGACTGCTGTTGCAGATGTCTATAGTGTCTTCTTTTCTGTCATCATAACAAAGATGTCTTTGGAAACAATAGCATTGTGTTTTATTTCCCACTTATGTTTGGGCTCCATTTTGCCCTACAGTCTCACGTGTCTGAGGATGAAGTTTCAGAAATGACCAGACAACTGATATCGGTTTCCCTTTATGAGAGAATCAATTACTGGACTCTAGGACATGAAGACTATGATATTTCAGCACAATCAGGATCAGGTTGCCTGAATCCAATTGACTATAATTGCTACAAAGATAAACGTATTGCTGTGTGATTCTGAAGTTGTTCCTGTGTAACTGTGCAGGCCACTTGGGTGTAGACTTTTTAGACTTTATTTGAGACAAAAATCGTATCACAATTAAGCAAAAGTATTTGGGGAAGACAAACAAAATATAAATACATGTATATGTATTAACATGTGAGTGACCCAATTAGATGTTCAGGCCATTACAACCTCCTTGCATTTATTTTACACATTTTTTAACATTTTGTACTTTAACTTGGTATTTTAAAATTCTAAGCCCAAACCATTCACAATAATCTATCTATATCATTACTGACAGTATATATTTGTTTTAACTGTGCATGAGAATGTATGTATGAATGTATGTATGTTTGTATGTATGTATGTATCAATGTATCTAGTTTCACCCAGTAAAGGGAGCTGCAGTAGCTCAGTTGACAGAAAATTGTACTCTTAATTCTAATAGTCATACTTTGATAATTACTCAGGCCAGAAATGGTTACATTGTTTGATTAATGTGTTGTACCAACATAAATGTGCAGTTAAGTGTTATGCCATACTTTTATTTTCATTTCATTGTAATTAATACACTGCATAGAAAACTGACC
Organism: Megalonaias nervosa; assembly: GCA_016617855.1. Taxonomy (NCBI): domain Eukaryota; kingdom Metazoa; phylum Mollusca; class Bivalvia; order Unionida; family Unionidae; genus Megalonaias; species Megalonaias nervosa. The sequence continues at coordinate 9,803 of JAECUM010035290.1, forward strand.
ATCTTCATCCTACATTCAGAGTGATACTCTATTAAAAAGGAAGTGGTTCCTCTTCAGGCAGCAAGGTTCCAACACTGACTATGTTCAACACTGACCCATGGGAATTAATTAGTGAAGATAGATTTGTTATGCAGTTGTTTTACTTCATCTCTTAGTGCAAGTGTTACATAGCTCATCTTAATTACAGTCTATCAGTGCAATCTCTTATCTGTGTCAGTGAACAGATTTGCTGGTCCTGGTTGTCCTGTGATACATCAATCTCTGTTAAATATCAGCTCACCTGCCTTAGTCACATGGTCTTCAAGTATCACAGCTTGTAGTTCTGAGTCAGTGATAGTTTAGAGAAGATGGAAATAAAGGTGTAAAAATAATCAATAGTTTCATGTGAATGGCTCCCCTACATCTGTAAAAGTGTACAATGCTTAACAGAATGGAACTTGCAGTTTAGTAAAAGCACTCAAGAAAAATGGAGAAAAAACTCTTATATTCAAAACCATATTACTTGAATTTTTGTCAAGCAAGTATGTCAAGCATAACCATTTACATCTAGAACTGTATCTTTTCTAAATAATTACTAGAAGTATTTTTAAGCTGCAACCATTCTGCCCTCACAATTTGTGTACTCACTCCTCTCTCTCTCTATGTTACTGACATATACTGAACCACCAGTTTAAAAAAAAACAAACAAATTGGTAAAATTAGTAGTCAGAAGCTATGATGCTGTAGCTATTACTTTTTCAAAAACCCTTGTTCAACATAAGTCTGCTCTCAGCATACTCACTTATGAAACACAGAACTATTTCTTATTACTAAATGATTATATTATGTAGAAAGTTTGATTGGTTTGGTTATTTAAATCAACCTTTTCCAACAAATAGTGCTGATGTCAGAAACCACTGGAAAACAAAACTGGTTTAAGAAAGTGTCTAATCACTTGTGTACATAAATCATATACCACCTCTCTATCAAAATGTATTTATCGTGTAAAAATTATACGAAACTATATAACAAGAAATTCAGTCTGATGCCACTGTATAAATATGGTTAAATATGTTGCTTAAATATGGGATGCATATAAGGTTTTGAACAAAATCTTCTAATCTAATAATTTAGGTTCGCTTAATGTATTATGGTTCACCAGTTAAGGACTTTAATAACTGATGCACCCCTTTTGTGTATTATGCATGCATGCAAATGCCACTCATATAGTATCTCAAAAAGGATACACATATATGGCCATACATTTTATTAAAAGTGTAAATAGCTTACATTTGCTTATGAATAATACAAAATTCATGGAATGTATATTAAGCAAAGCATTCTGTATACTGAATATAAATAAAAAAAAAAATGAAACAAGAAAATCGGTGCCACTAACTGATAAGTTGGTGTTAAAATCTTCGTATCTTGTAAGGAAGAATATTTCTTAAAGTCTTTAAACAGATTTGTACATCTGTATCTTAATATAGTAACCCTTCTGTCCTTCAAGTCATTACAAATCCAAAGATCAACAAACTGAGACTGCATCTTGCACAAAACTTATAAAATATAACAATTTAGTACATTTTTCCAAAGACAATCAATTTGCTTTTAATTTAAAACATTTTAAATTTTTATCAGGAAAAAAATACCCTACTGAATATGTGTGAACTATGAGGAATCACTAGCAAAGATAATACTCAAATGTTTGTAATGAATAACCTCTTGTATAATTGTTTCAGCTATGTATACATACTGGATGGTTATGATGTCCTTTTTATATTAGCATTAATTCAATCTTGTATGTATTAAATATAATTCACCAGGTCCGGGATCGTTCCTGTATCTTTACAAATCAACTGAGTTTAAAATTTCAAAATAGTTATTTTCTTTTAAACAGGAACAACAAATTAAATTAAAATCTATTAAAATGAAATAGTTAAGATTCCTTCCTCTATTTCATCCTTTAGAATATTCTGCTTAAGCCACGTCCAAGCAAATAGCATTACATCAGACTTTTTCACATATCCCAGTATCAACTTTGTTTACTTTCAACACATTATTGAGTATATCACGCTGAAAAATTTTAACTAAGTGATTTTCCCTATTGACACACCGAGATAGATGACCAAGGCTGGCATAGGCAGGTATCAGACCCACAAAATTTGGATTTAGAGACCTACACTCTTCCAACTATGCTCACTCAGTGTATCAAATCAATTTTATGTCATGAACACAGTACATTAAAGTACATAATATCGTAATCATTTCAACATGTTTCCAGACTGGGTTTAAGTTATATCCATAGTTACGAAGTAGGATACTAATAAATAATTCATTAAAGTGACAATATAAAACATTTCTAGTAAATAAAAATATATAGCTTACTAATGTAAAAATAACGTTATGTGCATCAAATCATAAAACCAAATAAATGGCAGTTAACAGTTGGAATTACACTGTACTGATCACATAATATACTTCTAAATTATTTCAACTAAGTAATATGTATATAACAAAAAAAGAATTGTAAATAGTGTCATAAAATGGGGATCTCAATACGTGTATAATCCAAGCTAAAAACGTGCATTAGGAAATGTCAAACGGTTTTGTGTATCAGTGAAAGTTGATTTACGTAAATGTGCCAAGAATACAAACAGGACAATTTTGGAAAGCAGGAATAGTATTAATGTTGACAAAATACAACTATTTTAGGTCGGTGTTTAAGGCCACCACTGTGATAGCAGAAAGAGCCATTTTATTTTGCTCATATAAATCAGAACATGTCTTTGTCCTTATATCTGTACATCTGTATGTCCATTCCAAATCCATTTAGCACAATGGCAAACTAAAAATATTCAACTAAGAATCATACAGTTTTATGCACTTTATCATGGTTATAAGTAAATAAACTCTTAGATTACCTGTATGTTACAGCAGTCTTTCAACTGTTTTTGTGCCTTTTTGTGACATTTCCCAATATTTTCACATAAGTTAATTACATATTCTTAAATAACATTAAACTCAAGGCTGACAGTAAATTGCCAGAAAAAATTCTCAAAAGAGTTTATTATTATTATTATTATTATTATTATTATTACGTATATGTGCAGCAAATTGTTTTCCAGTAGTAACAACATAGACACGCCTAAGCCATCGTGGTAGATAATGATAATCTGTTCCATTATGTTAAGACAATTAAAATTTAAATCTGTAGGATGGAACAAATGTATCAGTTTATTATAGATTAAAGATGAGGAGCATACACCATACTGTTACTGGCATTGTCTGATCTCAGTTCATACAATCCCTACTGAGTAATTTATTAATTTTGAGTCCATACCATGGGCGCCCGGACAAAGGGGCAAGAAGGATCACTCCCTCCCCCCAAAAAAACCGATTTCACCTCTAAATATGACTTTTCCTTCATCTGTAAAACTAAATAGATGACCGCAATATGTTTGCCACCCACCCAAAAATAACTGAGCGGCTGCCCCTGGTCCATATTAGTTTAGTAATTTGTTGATGGTGGTACAAGACAGGTGCTCAGATGGTGTTAGCAACCAATGGGGCCTGTATAAATTCTTTAATATCTGATCAATCTATTTTAAACAGAAGAGAGACAGAAGAATAAAGTAATGTATTCTGATTTGAAGACAAAAATACTAGACATCAGTATGTTACTGTTTTCCACAAGTTCATATAGTGAACTAACTAGTTATACACATGTTTAGAAAAAATAGGTCAGGATTGTGTGATTATTCCTATTTCATCTTTGCTTTTTTTTGTTTTTGCTTTACCTTCTATTCAATAGCATAAATGGCCAGTTGGTTATGCCCATCACTATGTATCTTTGTCATTATGTGTGTTTGTTTGTATGTTCATCCTGAATTCATTGTAGCACAATGGCAAAAACCTAACAAAGCTAAAATCATATAACTTTGGACATGTTATCCTTGTTATAAAAAATACACTGATTAATTTTTAGAATATTATGCAATTCTTGAACAGTGTTGTTCACATACTAGTTTACCTTTTGGAATTGAATTATTAACTTTTGGACTTGAGACCTTTTGGATGAAAACCTTGTTAGCACAACTGGTAAAAGAACTTGACTATTGTTAAATACTATTACTTAATTTACTATTCTTAAATATGTCATCTCGCTATTGGCATTAAATATGAATGAAAAAAACAGCTAAAATAGAAATTATTATTATTATTATTATTATTATTATTAGTTGTTGTTGTTGTAGTAGTAGTAATACGATTATTATTATTATTATTATTATTATAGATTTCATCAATGTGCAATAAATAAGCATTCCAGCAGCAAGTTCATAAACATTTCTAAGCTCTCTTTGTCTGTTAGTTTTGATGATATCATATTACACTATTGTGTTGCAATAACTGACCAAGCAATTATATAGTTCATAATTTATGTTTCATTCCTAAAGCATAGGAATTATATTAGGAAATGTAAATCCTTGGAAATGAGCAAGTGTTTTAGTTATCTAAAGATAAAATAGAAAGAGTATACACATAGTTGTTATTCTAAACATCAGACCCCTATTAAAAACAGTTCAGTGAAGCAATTTATTTATATGCAGTAGCATTTTACAGCACCAAAGAACAGTTATATGGTAATTTGTAGAAATGGACAGGTACTGACCAGGTTTCGCACTATGCGCAAGTACCTGCTTGGTTGGGTTTGATGTTACTGTGTTGGTCCCCCCACCCCTGCAGTAATAAAATATTTTAAAAAATAACAAAAATAATTTTATGATTGACGAAAACAAGGGAGTGAGGGGAGTGCTGGGTGAACATCTCTTATGGCATCCAGAATGGCTTTTTTGAAATCTTGTTATTGCTTCTTCTCCTGAATGGATGATCCTATCAGTATGAAGTTTCCACTAAAAGTGTTCTTATGATGCCCAGTTGGTCCTGAAGAAAATGGCGCTGATCTAATATCCAATATGGCTGCCACAGCAGTATCTTAAAAATCTTGTGATGGCTACTCCTTCTGATTGGAAACACATTTCCATGGGAGTTTTACCAGAAGACTTCTTATGATGCTGAGATTATTCTAATTGACTACAGTGGCAATCATGACAATCGTATCACTTCTTAATGAATGGTAACATCAGCATAGGGTTTTCATTGAAAGACTATGACGTCTAGTTGGATGTAAAATGAAAATGGCGCCAGTCTGACTTCATATATGATCAGCACAATGGCTATCTTGAAAATCATGCTATCTCTATTGCACTTTTACCACAAGACGTCTTATGATTTCATATTCTTTCAAACTGGAAATCGTGTCATTATGATATCCAGCATGGCTACCATGGCAAACAGCTTGAAAATAGTAAGTCGTATCAACATGGGATTTCCATCACAAGACTTCTCGTGACATCTTCTTGGTCCTAAATAATAATGATGCCAATCTGTCTTCCAAGATGTCCAACATACATACATACATACATACATACATACATACATACATACATACATACTCTAAGCTTTTGTCCATATTGTGTAATAATTTTTCTCAGGCACAGAAATGCAAGTCCAATACTGTCAACATGATTTTTTAATAAGTATACCACTTTTAAATAATATACTTTTATTTATGGTTCATGCAACAAAATTGAGTGTTTCAAGAATGAAGGAAAGCATAACACAATGACAGCTTGCATCAAGGAGTAAATTCAGGTTTGGCAACCATATTTCGTTTCTTAATTACTTCCAACAAAGGGAAGAGTCTCTTGTGTGAATAGGTCAAAGTTAACAGCTGTTGATAGCATTTACAGAAGATGGCAGAGCAGTTTGATTTTGCCTGAGATGGCAAAACACGGGGGGCGGGGATATTGTGTTGGACCAAAATTATCAAACTAACTTTACTGCGATCAGAAGTGGTTCATGCAGTGAAGATTCTTTGCCTTATAACTACTAATATTTGCTGTAAAAGTAAACAGATGGTTATTTTATGCTAAAAGTGTTATCTATAAGCTGCTTGAAGTAAATCATCAAATGAATTACCATGTGACACTGAAATGGCCAGAGAGACAGACTTTGACATTGATGAATTGGGCAATTCCATGGAAAACAATTATGAAACTGAGAGTAATAACGTTTTAGAAACACCATTAATGAACAATGGTATGTGTGGCAGGATGTTCTGGGGACATCATCTATTGACAAATTGGGCAGTCTTTGCACAAAGATTTCTCAGAATACCATGATGCTTTAGATACATCAGTGGCAAATAAATGTGGCACCTTGCAAGATGATAACATGACCAAGAAAGATGATGTTGATGCACTTGGATTATGAGTTACTCCTACAATTGACAGCTTATTCAAGAAGTTGCTTTCTGGATATAGAATCAATAGAGATGGTGTGTGTGTGTGTGTGTGTGTGTGTGTGTGTGTGTGTGTGTGTGTGTGTGTGTGTTGGCCTTTTAAATGTAGCTTTAACGATTTTTCAGTCATATCACTATGATGTCTGCAGTGTGACAGTTTATAGTGATGTCTAGCAATGGGGCATCATGCCACAGACATGTAGCATCATGTCCCACCCAGTCACATTATCCTGACACCAGGTCAACCAGTCCTAACATAACCTCTCAATGCTGAGCAGCAAGCAAGGCAGCTGCATGTACCATTTTTATAAGATGCTCTAACCACTAGGCCACCAAAGCAGTCCAATACAGATGGAAAGCCTGCAATTGATTAAAAAGAATCAAGGTACTACATGCACTCACTTATAAGTCGAGTAAATCTGCAAACAGCAAAGATATTGGTGTGCCATAGCATGATGCACCTGCAGATCAGGGTCAGTGCTGTTTGTTCTACTGATTACTCCTAGCAAACTGCACAAACCAAGATCTGCTGGTGCATTATGTTATACTTGGTCTGGGTCTGTGCATTTAACATTTGGACTCCTCTTATAAGTGAACATATATGGTACGTAGTATATTAAATGTCATGTACCAAGAAATGTCTTAACCTTAAATGCCATGTATTTTGAGGATTCTGTCTTTGCTACTTGTAACTGATTGTAATATCTCTCATACTTGATTTCAGCTTTAGCAATTATATTATTTTACATGCCTCTATAGTACCCTACTTCTGATTCAAATTTTGTATCATTTGACCAGGACAACGAAGTCAAAGGTCGTGTGAAATAATGAGTTTTGTAGATCTAGGTAAGGTATGTGTCGATTTTTGAAGGTTCTTCTTGTGTCAATATTTTGTTCACCTATTAGCATACCCACAACAAAACAAATCAGAATTTGTTTTCAGTTTGTAGTTTTCAATTCCAGGGCGTATTTCAAGCCTAAAAAATGAGGAGTGTGGACACAACTTAACGTACATGATACATTTCTCAACTTAACTGTTCTTTTCATCATCAAATACAAAGGTATGATATCAGCTATTGTTCATATATTAACAGCTCTCAATAATTTCTTCATGTAATTCCTGCAGTAACCTTATTTAGAAGGCTAGAAGAAAGTATAATAATAATATTAATAATAATGACAATAACAATGTAGACTTAGTACAGTGTCTAATATATTTAGAATATTAGATAATTCGTAAAAACATATAAAACAACCAGCTTTCAAATATATATATATATATATATATATATATATATATATATATATATATATATATATATATATATATATATATATATATATATATATATTGTTTTAAAACAAAACTAGCTACCTACCCTGATTTTAAAAACAGTGCAATAGGAAACAAATGTCTTTTATGCCTAAAGGTATCTACCAACTCCACAGAGACAGATTGAAATGATGTTAAAGGTTTCTGTGTATATTCTGTGTCACAACTATATGGTGATAATGAGTCAATTAAAATTGTGTTGTCAAGCTTTTGTCTAATGGACTGAACTTTATTATGAATGAAATATGCCAACATGTCCTGAAGGACCACCAGAGAGAAGGTTGTTGAAGGTGGTGTACATTTATTCCTTGACACAATCTCGATGTATACAAAACCTTTGTCCAGAACTTCATTTTGATAAGCATTTTTAATACTAAGCTTTAATAATCTGTTGTGGCACGATTTTTGGTGGGGATAAGAGATGTTGTGGGGTTCATTGTTTAAATGTCATCCCAATCCAAAATAAATCCTTGCGGTTAGCTTGCCGCAAGTTTGTATCATCAAAATAAGCTTGCAAATAAATATTAGTTTATGCAAGCTTGCGCAAGCAAGCATGGCACCATTTCTAGTAGTTTTCTTACCAGCATCTGCAAGCTTGCACCATTTGGAAGCTTATAAAAAGCACAAGCTTCCAAATATTTCCTGACTCAGTTTCTTAGAGAATTTTTGTTAATTGCATGTTATATGCATATAAACTGCAATTAATTTTTAAACAATTTCAGATGGCAAATGTACAAGAAATAGTTTTATGCTAAAGGTGACCTTAGCTAATTTAATAATGTGGATTGTTTATTTTCTAGCAATTATATTTTGTTATATTTAATATTACCAAATTTATATATTTTTTAATGTTGTAAATATCAAATATTAATAATAATAATAATAATAATAATAATAATAATAATAATAATAAACAACTCCATTATTTACAGATGCAAGATAGGTAAATGAATATGATTTTATTTCCTGTTATTATACATCTCCATACAATATCAATGCTCAAATAATGAGAATTTTTTAAAACAAAAAGGGTGAAAACACCAGCCATGATTGATATAATTCTATTGTTATGCAGCTTTTGCTTCTCATCATGTGTATTATATGTGTCCCTTTTGTTAATACTGTAAGTGTTGTTGTGAATAGTATGAAAAAGTATTATTATTATTATTATTATTATTATTATTATTATCTGCTGCCAGAAAAACAAATCATTGGCAGTTCTTTTCATACTAAATGAAAGCTAAAATATATATAATTATTGTTTTCTGTGTGTGTGTGTGTGTGTGTGAGAGAGAGAGAGAGAGAGAGAGAGAGAGAGAGAGAGAGATTCCATTTTGACAGCATTCTATGAAGAATTAAGGATCAAGAAATTTACGTTTCTAAAAAAAAGAATCAAATAATAAAATCACGCAAGACGAAATGGTGTTTTCCGCGACAGAGACCTAATTCGGCATGGAGATGTCAACGGCGGTTACCTCCCTTGTTTTCAATTTTGAGACTTGTTTACAAATTCAAATCTGCATAAAACCACAGGAGTCTGATGTTTTATCAATAAAGTACGACGAAATCTCTGACAACATGAAGTCACCTTATCGGTACTATAAATGAACACAAGCAGTGCAAGATAGACCGCAGCCCACTGCTCGATTCGACTTTTTTCTCGTGTCTTTCATCACTTCAAAAGCGCAAAAAGACTGAAAAACTACACATATCCATTCAAAAGACAGTAACGTACCAATGCATAACTCTCTGACGACTATCGCATGAATCCAGTCCGGCGAATTAACCTTTATTGTCACCGTTACGAAATTACATGCAAGCATCATAATCTCATTTCCGTGTTTCTTAGGGACTTTTTTCTTCTCGCATATCAAATTCGACAATTACCCGCTTGCAATTAACTTCAATTGAGACAAGTTCAGAGGTCACTGCATTGATCTATTTGTTTTAATTTTTAATTTTCAGAAAAGATGGTAGAGAGTCTATTTCAAAGATCTCACAATATCAACGGAGTAATTTCATTGCTTTCGTCTGTTCAAAGACGTAAAGTACCAGTTATTTTTCAGATGTCATATCCGTTTCTAAATGGCTAGTAAAACTAATATTTAGGATCTCTTTAAAGGATGGCCAATTTGTGTATAACACTTATAAATGATTTTACAACTTGTCATATATTTCTCTAATCTTGAACTTAACTGAAATTCCTTTGTCAAACAGGATAATAATCAAATATTTTGACCAGGTTACACAGTGCATGTTGCTGTAGTCTATTTCAGTAGATGGTACCTGACTCTTCAAGAAGCAGGGGAGGATGAAGGATTTTATTCCGAGAGGATTTGTTTAGAAGTGGTTCAGTGCATTCAAATGGCTAACATTCTTGTGTTTCACCTAATAGCGTAAAGTTTTAACAAAAGGGGGGGGGGAATGTAACCATCTGACAGCATCCTTCCCCAACTGGATTTCTATATGGATGGGAAGTAAAAGGTTTCTGAAGCCATGCAGACAAAACTGTGGAGATTTTCCCACATATTCAAGAAAACGGCCGTGTGAGATTCTTTAGACTGAAGAGCTCATCTTTCTGTGTAGCAGTCAGAATTTCGGGAATGTTCCAGTAATAAATTGGATATGATCCTGCTCATGTGATTTTCAGATTTTGTTAGATTCTACTGCTCATGCGAGTTCTACATAATTTGCATGTTAAAATGCACACAAGTCTGACATGAGTTAAATCTCATTTGAGAATCATGTGTGCAAAAAGGTAGCCAATTTTGGTGTAATTGTAGTTGTATCTTACATTAAAGGTACCCTAGAGTACTTTCTTGTTTAACATGATCTTTATAAACTAGTAATTTAAACTATGCTGATACTACATTTGCAATCAGCACAAGAGGACTTTACATTCCATAAAGTATTATGATAATTTCAAATACAAAACTTGAATACAACCATAATGGTCCATGCTGTTTTACAGCGTCTGGTAAATGCAGTATCTGATGTAAAATTGCTGACATGTGCTTTTCACCATACAATACAGAGAACTAGCAAAAGAATTTTATAAGACGTTGATATTTCTTAACAACATTTTCAAACTTCCTACTTGAAAGAAGGCTGTTTCAAAATATGTGTAATTTTGTATATAAATCTACTTCAGAAATAGTTTAAATTTGTTCCATTTATTTCCGATTCATTTTATACATAATCTTCTTTCTAATTTAACTGCAGCAATTTTATCATGAACAATATTCTTGAATGGTCTGTAATGCCATTCTCCATGGAACATTTTTACAGCAATGAACATTGCATATGCTTGCGCAAGCTTATTTGTCTATGCAAGCTTGTTGTTTTTCATGCAAGCGTGCACAAGCTTGTGTTTTGTCCACACAAGCTTGCACTAGTTTGTTGTTTTAATCCTTGCAAGGTTGCACAAGCTTGTGTTTATTTTGGATCGTGCAAGCCACCAGCAATCGTCTGCAAGATTGTGTAAGCTTGCAATATTTCTTTTATGCTTTTTTGTGCAAGCTTGACGTTTTTCCAGTACAAACTTGCACAAGTTTGCTGCAAGGGTCCAAATACTAGCTTGCATGATCTAATTTGCGCAAGCTTGTGACAAGCTTGCATGAAGAGCTTGTGATTTCGGTTTGGGATACAAAGTAAAAAACCAAATTCTAATTTTCTTGTATTTTTCCTTGGAAACAGCATTATTACGAAAGGATTTGGAGATTAACAATGTAGAAATGCTACATTAACAAGTGATATTATGACATAGCAGTAAATGTGGTACTTGTAGTAATACATGTAGAACCAACAAATGGTTTTGAAGATCCAAACAATGGTACTGAAATCTTAGGTTGGAAATAGGGTAATATTACTGCAAGTGTTTGATATTAACAAAGTAGTAAAGCATCATCAGCAAGAAATATCACTGCAAGATGGGTTTCACTAGTAACATTGTCATCATGTTACTATATTAACAAAAATCGTTAATGCATATCGTTAAACTTCATCCTTGCAGAAACATTACTACATCAGGTTTTTAAAAAGACAAAATCAGTGTTCCACGCTCGCCTGGAAAATTATAGGGTAAAGCTACTACATGGATTTAAGGCAATGTAATAGTATTACTATGTCAAATTTGCAGATCACATACTCAGTGATACACTGTTATCATGGAAACAGGGTAATATTACTACATGGGTTCTATGATTACCACTGTAGTGTTGTTACAACATCTGGATTTGGAGATGAAACAATGAGTGGTACACTTTCACATGGAAATAGGGAAATATTACTACATGATTTTGTTGTTTACCAATCTAGTATTCTTACCACAGCAGGGTTTAGAGATCACAGCATCAGTGTAGCACTGTTTCCTGGGAATATAGTAGATTTTTACATGGGTTTGGTAATTAGCAATGTAGTATTGCTATTACATCAGGTTTTGGTGATCACAAAAGCAGTTTTGCTCTGTCACCTGGAAATAGGGTAATGTTATTACATGGGAGTTTGGGGGTTGGCTATGTAGTACTGTTACTACATCAAGTTTTGGAGGTCACAAATCAGTGTCTTGAAATAGGGTAATGTTACTACATGGGTTTGGAAGATAGCAGTAGAGGTATGCAGTATTGTTACTACATCAGTTGTAGTATTGTTAATACATCAGTTGTAGTATTGTTGTATCAGTGCTTGGAAACATTGGTAATGCTACTACATGGGTTTGAGGAATAGCTATGTAGCATTGTTACTACATCAGGGTTTGGAGATTGCAAAATCAGTGCCTGGAAATAGGGTAATGCTACTACATGGGTTTGGGGGATGGCTATGTAGTATTGTTACTACATCAGGTTTTGGAAATCACAAAATCAGTGCCTCGAGATAGGGTAATGTTACTACATGGGTTTGGGGGATGGCTATGTAGTATTATTACTAAATCAGGTCTTGGAGATCATAAAAATGTTGTGCTTGGAAATAGAGTAATGCTACTACATGGGTTTGGAATTAATCATGTAGTATTGTTCCTAGTAAAATTACTTTAAAAAGGACCATCAAGCAATTACTTTTTTATTCTGACAGCCAATACTATTTTTTCTTAAAATGGTGTTAAAATAAACATACATAATGGCTGGCCAGTATAAACTTAAGCTATTCCCCTCCCCCGATTTATTTTGTCTTATTAAAATTTCAATGGAGAGAAGTCAATTTATATTAATATAATATACCTGTATCCTAACATGAAGTGTTAGAATATTATGGATAAAATAATGGCTATCCTTCAAATACCATTAACATTCCATGTACATGCATGCTGATTTACATGCACACCTTATATAGTGTTATGTATATTTTATTTGCATTACTTGCTACATGCACACCTTGTATGGTGTTACGTATATTTAATTTGCATTGTTTGTTACATGCACACACTATATAGTGTTATGTATACTTAATTTGCATTGTTTGCTGTTGTTGTTATAGGGTTTAACGCCATTTTCAGCACAAGATAGGCTATACATGGCGGCCAGTATTAATAGTGTAGGAAGAACCCGGAAAAAAACCCGGAAAGAACCACAGACCCAAGAAAAGGTACTGGCAAGCTTTCTCACATACTGACATTGGCCGAACCCGAGACACGAACCACGAAGACAGAAGTGAGATGGCAGTGATCCGTAATGGTGAACACTTTAGACCACTTGACCACTCGGGGTTCCCCATTGTTTATTACATGCACACCTTGTATAGTGTTATGTATGTTTAATTTGCTTTGTTTGTTACATGTACACCTTATATAGTTTTATGTATTTTTAATCTGCATTGTTTGTTAGCTTTATTATTCATTCTATGCTATGGATAATTTTATTTTTGATCTGACTTTGTCCAAAATCAAGTTCATTTTGTACATAACCTGAATCATTGGTTTTGATTTTGCAAACAACATATTTATCTCAGTCTGAGACAAGAACATTGGAATACCACTAAAGTTTATTCAGAACTTTAATCATTAGGGCTCGTATTAGAAACTCTAGGATTAATTGGGATTTGTTTCACAATACGATAAGTTCCTTTTACATTTTTTTTCACTGTGTATTCTAGGGAAATAAATTATTTACTGAATTTTACAAAGCTTGCTGCTTCTCACTCTCTTCTATTACTTATTTTCAGACCATAGAGTCATAAAAATAGTAATGTCCTTTAGTGTACCATAACAACTCATATAATACAGTAATGCCCTTTAGTGTACCATAACACCTAGTATAATACAGTAATGTCTTTTAGTGTACCATAAGACTGTATATTATATAGTAATGTTCTTTCATGTATTATAACACCTCATATAATACAGTAATGTCATTTAATGCACCATAAGCCCTCAAATAATATAGTAATGGCCTTTAGTGTACCATAGCACCTCATATAATACAGCAATGACCTTTAGTGTATCATAGGACCTCACATAATACATTAATGACTTTTCGTGTATCATAGGAAGTCACCTAATATAGTAATGCCCTTTAGTGCACCATGACACTACATGACAAGTTATTTCATTAACATTTGAAAGGAAGTTTCAGTATTGTGAATTAAATCCCAAATAATCATAAGTATTCTATGACAAGTCCAAAAGTATAGAATAGTCTTAGTGTATTCCAATAGTTCTGAATGTCCCAATGTTCCACAATGATATAATCTAAACTGTCTTTGACTGAATTCACAATACCCCAACATAGTGTGAATCCAGTCAATGAGCACGTTTGTAATTCCAATGAATGATTGAAATGATTCCTCTATAATTATATCTGAACACAACAGTAAATAACTCCACAGACTGATCTTTAGATATGAATATATAATTGTCTAAATAGTGCCTTATATACAAGCTATCACTCGACCTATATGACAACAAAATGTACAGTATTTGGGTCACTTCTTCATCAAAAACATAACATTTTCATTTTTTAAAACACAAAACTGGTAAAAAAAAGGTCAGGACTTGATTCGAGTAAATATAATGACAAAAAAAGTCAGATAGGCAATATAATTTCCCAGGGAAAAACCAAGATCCTGGACTCAAATCCAAGCAAATAATGTTGTTTGCAAATGATCATTATCTTAAAGTATAATCTACAATAATGGACAAAAGTTAGCTATGTAATATGTTGTTTACCAATGGCCCTTACATTCTACAATCATTGACGAAATTTAACACACGTTATCGATATACACAGTAATTGTTTTATTGAAAGTCACTGAGACCCTGTTTGGAGCAAGTGTAGTTGGAACAAATGTCCTAAGGACAATTAACTAAACTACACTTAAAGTATCACTGGGTGAGTCAGTCAGATTATCCCAAATGCCAGTTAACTACATTTAAAGTATCATTGCACTAATTGAGTCAGTTAGCTTATCGCAAATGCCAGTTAACTACACTTAAAGTATCACTACAATAATTGAGCCAGTCAGCCTGTCCCAGATGCTAGTTAACTACATTTAAAGTATACCTTGCACTAATTGAGTCAATCAGCTTGTTCCAAATGCCAGTTAACTACACTTAAATTATCACGGCATTAATTGAGTCAATCAGCCTGTCCCAAATGCCAGTTAACTACACTTATAGTATAACTGCACTAACTGAGGCAGTCAGCTTGTCCCAAATGTCTGTTTACTACTCTTAACGTATCACTGTACTAATTGAGTCAATCAGCATGTCCCAAATGCCAATTAACTACACCTAAATTATCACTAATTTAATTGAGCCAATCAGCTTCTATTGAATCAAATTGCAGTCATTAATTATTAAATCTCTAGCAAATTTTCTGGGTTTTTTCCTGAGCAACTGTACCTAGTATCAGATGTTACTTTGCACATTTTGTAAATGATGTTTAGTAGTGTACAAGAAACAAACTTTTTTTTTCAGGCTTGTCAGTCAGCTGTGGTGTAGTAGTCTTTCAGTCTGCTATGGTGTAGTAGCCTTTTTCCGAAGGGTAGTAAAAAAGCCTCGAAGCCATGGACTGTGGTGAGATGGAGGATGGCTTGTCAGTTTGAGAGACTGGAAGTCCAGAAAATGCAAAATAAGGTGTGTTGATTTTTTATAGTTTGATCTCAAAGGCTAAATAACAATAAACACATGTATTCAAACATGTGTCCTTTTAGACATAGTTTTAAATAAGCTCTCTCTCTCTCTCTCTCTCTCTCTCTCTCTCTCTCTCTATATATATATATATATATATATATATATATATATATATATATATGAAGCACAATATTAACAGTTGAATAGCATTCACATTAGAAATGTATATAACATTTTTTATAATATTTAGGCAGTTTGTCAAACACTTTACAGCATATTTGGAAGTTGTACATGGTGTGGCTGCAGGAGATCCATACAGAAACCAGATATGATGGTAGGTTTGGTATGAGACAATATGGCTTCAGGAGATCCATCCAGAGACTGGTTATTGTGATAAGTTTGCTATGAGACAGTATGGCTACAGTAGATCCATCCAGAGACTGGTTATTGTAATACGGTTGGTAGGAGACAAGATGGCTGCATGAGATCCATCCAGAGACTGGTTATTGTGGTACATTTGGTATGAGACATTTTGGCTACATGAGATCAGTGCAGAGACTGGTTATTGTAATAAGTTTGGTATCAGACAGTGTGTCTGCAGGAGTTCCATGTTTACTGTAATAAGTCTGGTAGGAGACAGTTGTTTATGTTGGCTCACTTTAGGTAAAGGAATATGGCAAGTATTAGCCTGTTATCCTGGCCTCCTGTGATGCTCTGCAGTCGAGGCCAGCATAACTTTCGAATGGCCGATATCTTAGGAGAAATTAAAGATTGCGGAAGAAATACAAAAATGCAATGGCAATAAAGAATAGCATTACATTGTTTTTTCAGCCGTGTCATCACCACCTCTTCATTGTCTTAGTCACAACTGTGTCACTTAAAAAGGTTCTCATTCTTTGTTTTAAGTGTGACTATGCAATACTGTTATTTTAAACCATTATGTGTGAGTGGGGGGAGTACAGTGAGAGTGTGCAACTGTTTGGTTGTGTCTTAGTTGTGTCAGAAATGCTTTATTTGAATGGAAGTTTGTCAGTTGTGTTTTACTGCTTGTTTTTCTTTTACTTCATCATTTTCGAATAAGCATACTTTCCTAGCATAATGTAAAATGGAACAAATAATGCTGGTGGGATGGGTGGCTTTAGGTTGGTAATGCAACATATACCTATTCATATGTGGGATTGCATTGTTAATGCAAATGATACCTATTTATTGGTGGGATTAGGTTGGTAATGCAATAGAGACCTATTTATTGGTGGGATTAGGTTGGTAATGTGGTGTTCGGGATGCTCTGGGAGGGTTAGTAGCTCTGGCAGGGGGGCATGTCGTGCTCTTTCGGGAGTAGCTCGTCCACCGTTGGTCCCCACCAGGCGCTCAGCTCTCACCTGTGGCTCCAAGAAGCTGTAGCATGCACAGCGGCCACACCACGGGCAACGGCTTCGACTGGCCGGCTAAACCAGGTTGAGGGTAGCCGACAGGTCTCAAACCCTCGGTTAGTTAGGAGCTTGCCTATCCTTGCATGCAAAGCCAGCTTCGGCAGACTGGGCGGAAGAGATCAACTGCATGATCCAACGGCCAAGAAGGCGAATCTGCAAACGCTTTGTGGAGAACGCAGGGCATGACTAGGCACTGAAGACGTCATGACCATTCAATGCAGCCGAAGTAGTAACCAGCCGTGACGAATCTTCGTACCACTGGGTCCCAACTACCAAGGCCGAGAGAGTGAGGCTGTCTCTGTGCAAAGGCTGTTTCACTTAAATCTCCTTCACGCACAGGTTATGTTGTGCACTCATCATCCATCATCATCACACTCATCATCACCTACCAAAGCCCTACGGCGATGGGCTACTGGCGAAGCAACAGGTGGAGATGACCACTGGGAGTTGTAGTCAGAGACCTGCACGTAGGCGGCCCTTGGACAAGTGGTCGCTCTGCTCTGTACCCAGGGCAGCGGAACAGTTCGGCAGCATCCAGGGCGACTGAACAGACCTTTTTAGGACAGCGCTGCTCACCCTGTATAGGGAGGGGCCTAGAAAAGGTGGCCTAAAAAATAGCCTGCCCTTCAAAATCTGGCCAGCTTGCCGCGGCTGGCAAGATCATCCACATCTGCGGTCGAAACCAAGAAAGAAAGAAACTTATTATTGGAGCATGGAACATCCGTACTCTTATGGACAAAAAGAACATAGCAAGACCTTACAGGAGAACAGCCCTAATTGATAAGGAGCTTTCACGCTACAGTATCGATATTGCGGCCTTGAGTGAAACCAGGTTTGCAGAGGAGGGTTCTCTGACGGAGCTTGCAAGCGGCTACACCTTCTTCTGGAAAGGAAAAGCCCAAATCGAAGACAGGATACACGGAGTCGGCCTGGCTATCAAATCAAGCCTTCTGAAGCAGCTTCCGGACCTGCCTGTTGGTATTAATGAGAGGCTAATGAAAATGCGGCTACCTATAAGCCACAAACGCCACACAACAATTATCAGCGCCTACGCCCCTACCCTCACGAGCCCAGCGGAAACCATCGAGCAGTTCTATGCGGACCTTAGCTCTGTACTATGCTCAATTCTAGCTGATGACAAAATCATACTACTGGGAGACTTCAACGCCCGTGTTGGCTGTGACTATGGTCAATGGAAAGGTGTACTTGGCAAGCACGGTGTCGGCAAGATGAACAACAACGGCCTGATGTTACTCAGCAAATGCGCAGAATTTGACCTCCTTATCACAAACTCAATTTTCAGAATGGCGAACAAACACAAGAACACCTGGATGCACCCCAGATCTCGCCAATGGCACCTAATCGGCTATGTAATAGTCCGTCAGCGCGATGCCCAGGATGTCCTCATCACCAAGGCCATGCGAGGAGCGGAATGTTGGACAGACCACAGACTTGTCCGAACCACCCTAAAACTGCGCATTGCCCCACATCACCCAAGTCGCCCTAAGCATATGCGCACAGCTTTCAACATTGTCAAACTTCAGCAGTCCTCCATCCAGCTTGATTTCCAGAAGAGCCTAGATGAAAAAATATCTACCAGCGGACCTTTACATGGAAGTGCCTCCGAGAAATGGAACAAGCTCAGGGACCTTATAAGAGAGACAGCTATGGCTACTCTGGGCCCCAAGAAGCGAACCCATCAAGACTGGTTCGACGAGAACAAAGATGCCATTGAAGATTTGCTTGCCAGAAAAAATAAAGCATTCATGGACTGGCAGAATGACCCAAACTCCATCTCCAAAAAAGACCGCTTCAAATCCTATCAAGCTGAGGCTCAGAGAGAAATCCGCAAGATGCATGACCAGTGGTGGGAAAGGAAAGCTAATGAAGTGCAACGCTATGCCGACACTAACAACTCTAAAGAGTTCTACAGTGCCATCAAGTCAATCTTCGGCCCTTCAAAGTCTGGTTCTGCCCCCTTGCTTGCTGCAGATGGCAGTACACTAATAAAGGACAAGGCTGGCATTAAGGACAGATGGAAAGAGCACGTTAGCCAGCTCCTAAACCTGCCCTCATCGGTTAGCCATTCTG
Organism: Megalonaias nervosa; assembly: GCA_016617855.1. NCBI lineage: Eukaryota > Metazoa > Mollusca > Bivalvia > Unionida > Unionidae > Megalonaias > Megalonaias nervosa. The sequence continues at coordinate 29,068 of JAECUM010035290.1, forward strand.
CTCTTGAACAAATACCCCAACAGCCAACGCATGACCAACTGAATGTTCCGCCAACGATAGAGGAGTTGAGGACGGCCATTAAACAAATGAACTGTGGCAGGGCACCTGGTAAGGATGGCATACCAGCGGAGGTGTACAAGGCTCTCAGTGAACAGACTCTAGAGGCATTCCACGATGTGCTAACCAGCATCTGGACGGAAGAGGAGATGCCAGACGACCTCCGCGACGCATCAATTGTAACCATCTATAAGAATAAAGGCACACGTGCGGACTGCAATAACTATAGAGGCATCTCCCTACTCTCCATAGCTGGCAAAATACTTGCTCGCCTCATTCTCAACAGACTTATCGCATCAGTGTCAGAAGATAACCTACCTGAGTCTCAATGTGGTTTTCGCACAGACAGTAGCACTGCTGACATGATCTTCGCAGTAAGACAAGTCCAAGAGAAATGCCTTGAGCAGAACATGAATCTGTATGCCATCTTCGTGGACCTGACGAAGGCATTCGACACAGTCAACAGAGACGCACTGTGGGTAATACTCAAGAAGCTTGGTTGTCCTCAGAAGTTTACCAACCTCATCCGGCTTTTCCATGATGACATGACTGGAGAGATTCTCTCAGACAGTGAACCCTCTGAGAAATTCCCCATATCTAATGGTGTCAAACAGGGCTGTGTACTCGCTCCGGTGCTCTTCAACCTCTTCTTCACGCAGGTACTGCTCCACGCCATCCATGACCTTGACCTTGGTATCTACATTAGATATCGCCTGGATGGATCAGTGTTTGATCTCAGACGCCTAGCTGCTAAAACCAAGACGCTTGAAAGACTCACCACTGAAGCACTCTTTGCAGATGACTGTGCCCTCATGGCCCATGAAGAGATTCACCTACAGACAATTGTGGACAAGTTCTCTGAAGCCTCCAATCTGTTCGGACTCACAATTAGCCTAGGAAAGACAGAAGTCCTCTTCCAGCCTGCCCCAAACACTGTCCCTTCACAATCCTGCATCACCATCGGCGACACGCAGCTGAAGAATGTGGACAGCTTTAAATACCTAGGCAGCACAATATCCAATGATGGCTCCCTGGACAAAGAGATCACTGCGAGGATCCAAAAGGCCAGCCAAGCACTCGGACGACTTCAAACCAAGGTCTTGCAGCACAAGGATATACACTTGTCAACAAAGTTGAAGGTGTACAATGCAGTTGTCCTGACGTCTCTCTTGTATGGCTGTGAAACGTGGACTGTATACCGAAGGCACATCAGTCGGTTGGAACAATTCCACCAGCGCTCCCTGAGAGCCATCATGAGGATCAAGTGGCATGACCGAATCCCCAACCAGGAAGTCCTTGATAGAGCAAACACAACAAGCATCGAAGCCAAACTGATCCAGGCCCAGCTTCGTTGGACCGGCCATGTCATCCGCATGGATCAAAACAGAATCCCAAAGCAACTGTTCTTTGGCGAGCTAGTCCAAGGCAACCGAAACCAAGGCCGCCCTCACAAGAGGTACAAAGACAACCTCAAGATGCACATCAAATGGGCAGACCTTCAACCGCATCAGCTCGAGCTCGCTGCCTCAGACAGAAGTCACTGGCGAGTCCTGACCAGAAAAGCCAGTTCCACCTTCGAGGCTGACCGCCGCCAGCGTCTTGCTGCAGCCCGTGAGAGACGTCACAAAGCTGCGTCTCAGCCACCCCCAAGTACCGGTGTCCCATGCCCCACCTGCAACCGCCTGTGTTCATCGGAATTTGGACTCCGGAGCCACATACGCGTCCATCGTTGATGAGACTGCACAACATGTCTTCCTCGGCCCCCGAGAGACTACCAATTGAGGTTGGTAATGCAATAGATATACCTATTTATGGGTGGTGTTGGGCTGGTAATGCAATATATACCTAGTTATGGGTGGGATTAGGTTGGTAATGCACTCTATACCTATTTATTGGTGGGATTAAGTTGGTAATGCAATAGATACCTATGTATGGGTGGAATTAGGTTGGTAATGCAAAATATACCTGTTTATGCGGTGCTGTTGTTAAAGCTTTAGTGTTGCCATTTCTGTCTATATTGTTCAGAAGAATAACATTTTCCTACTTATGATGTGATAGCCATGACTGGAAATCTGGATAGGTCAAGTATTAGTACTACATGACTGGAAATCTGGATAGGTCAAGTATTGATATTAGTACTACATCACTGGAAATCTGGACAGGTCAAGTATTAATATTAGTATTACATGAATGGAAATCTGGATAGGTCAAGTATTAATATTAGTACTACATGACTGAAAATCGGGATAGGTCAATTATTAATGTTAGCACTATATGGCTGGAAATCTGGATTAGTAAGAATTAACATTATTACTACTTGAATGGAAATCTGAATAGGTCAAGTATTGATGTTAATACTACATGACTGGAAATCTGGATAGGTCAAATATTAGTACTACATGACTGGAAGTCTCCATTGGTCAAATATTAGTACTACATGACTGGAAATCTGGATAGGTCAAATATTAGTACTACATGACTAGAAATCTGGATAGGTCAGTATTAATGTTAGTACTATATGACTGGAAGTCTGGATAGGTCAAGTATTAGTACTACATGACTGGAAGTCTCCATTGGTCAAATATTAGTACTACATGACTGGAAATCTGGATAGGTCAAATATTAGTACTACATGACTAGAAATCTGGATAGGTCAGTATTAATGTTAGTACTATATGACTGGAAGTCTGGATAGGTCAAGTATTAGTACTACATGACTGGAAGTCTCCATTGGTCAAATATTAGTACTACATGACTGGAAATCTGGATAGGTCAAGTATTAATGTTAGTACTACATGACTGGAAGTCTGGATAGGTGAAGTATTACTACTACATGCCTGGAAGTCTGGATAGGTCAAGAATTAGTACTACATGAAATAGATAATTAGAGAACAGGTCAAGATCTTAAATCACTGATTCATTTTGACACAGAAATATTAGATTTATGTAGCTATTATGTTAGCAATGTAAACATGAATAATGATCTTAAGAGATTGATGATTTTCTTTAGCGTAATTGTTCTTGGAACATAATACTATTTTACTTTCCAATTTAGTCAGGCATGGAGGATATTTTGACTTCAGGATAGATATTACATGATGTCAATCAATATTGCCGGCATTAATCTTCTGTTTAATTACCACTTGAAATGTGTAACTGGTCAGATATGTAGGAATCTTAGGGTTGTCTATGACCTATTAGAACTGCTGCCTAAAGTGTGACAATACAAGTGTATATCACAATATATCTAATAGTGTGACAATACAAGAGTATGTCACAATATGACTCATGCAGCTCTGAGAATTTATAGAATCTATGTCTTATGTCCTACATGTCTGCAGCACGGTGCAAAACAGAGAATGTAATTTATCTCATACATGTAAGATCTGTAGCCTTCAGTATGTTGGAGAAACTGAAAAGCTACACAGAAGGATCAACCTTCATAGATCTGACTGGATGACAAAGAAGCTGTACAGAACCCCGGTCGCAGAACACTTCTCCTCCCTTGGCCACGCATTCAGTGATAAAACACTTATTGCAATTGCTCACAGCCCCAAATGGAGTTCCGAAACCAGGAAAGATAAGGAATCGTACTGGATACGCCGCCTTAGAACATTGAAACCAAGCGGTTTAAACCAAGAAGACTAGAAAAAGACAGCCATGCACAAATGAAAGTATTTTTTGCAGTCGACACTTTTCTTTTAAATAATTCTCTAAATTTGCTTAGTAGCCTATAATTACTACTACGACAATGAAATATCCGGGATATAATTTGCGCTTACATAAATTTACATAAAACAACATGTGTCGTCATGGCTCATCGATTTCAAGGTCAATAAAAATATTTTCAAGCATCCGCAACAAGTTGAAATAAACTAGCTGAAACATAATAAATTTAAAGGTGTAATGCCTGTAGAAACTGCCACGTAAAGTTTTGCAAACACAACAGCCTTTGTGTTTTATTTGTTTGTCTTGTCTTTGTTTTGTATTTGCCTTTGAAAAAAAAAAAAATCATTAAGAGTCGAAAGCGCTCAGACTAGTTAGATACTAGTTTTGCACTGCTCGTTGTCAGTTTATTGCAATTATCATAATCAATCCCTGACACATGTGATCCCTTGCTGGATCCAGTACACTTGAAAGGACTGTTATTCGCCATATAATTTGCAATCTATCTATCTATCTATCTATCTATCTATCTATCTATCTATATATATATATATATATATATATATATATATATATATATATATAGTGTGTGTGTGTGTGTGTGTGTGTGTGTGTGTGTGTGTGTTACCATCATCCAGCGCCCGGTATATGAAATGGACACAATTACACGTTGTTTATTCTATACAAGAATTTATCAAATTAAGCTATTTTCAAATGTAGAAACTGCTGACGTCTGGTGTTACGGTATTATCGCCTAGCCACTACTGACGTCTGTTGTTAAGGTATAATCACCTAGCCATACTCCACGTCGGTGATCACGGTATTATCACCTAGCCGTCCTCAACGTCTGTTGTTACGGTATTATCATCTAGCCACTACTGAACGTCTTTTGTTACGGTTTTAACACCGCTGATAACTATTTCACATCTACCTACACAGTCATTAAGGAATTAATTACTAGGCCGCCATCTGTGTGTGACATCTACGCATACGTGCATATATATATATATATATATATATATATATATATATATATATATATATATATATATATATATATATAATAACAACTGCTAGCTCTCTTAATAACGTTATTTTTAATGTTGACAGTTTCTGTATTCGTCCTCTTTACTATTATGACTAGACGTAGGGAACCTACAAACATCTAACCGCCGTCTGATTCTGCTCAAAGTGTATCATGTTCGGCGTTTACAATAATAATAATAATAATAATAAGCATTATTATTATTATTATTATTATTATTATTATTATACATCAACACAGCATAGATCTTTTGACAGAGAAAGCTTGTGCGATACATACACAAAACTGCATAAGTCTTTGTTTCGGGTGGGTGGAAAGAACGAGTCTTTTATACGGCGTAGGAATGTCGAGGTCATCAAGCTGAGAAGTGTGTTCCTACGCTGTTTCAAGCAATTCTTTCCCTTAACTCGGAACAAAAGACTGTTGTCATTTTGTATTTATGACAGATCCCATTTATATTCACTCATTCTTCAAATTTGTTTTTAATCTAAACTTTAAATAAAAAGAAAACACTAAATTAGAAATTTTGTGTTTTATGATAGATATTGTGAAATCCTCATGTCCGTAACCACGACTAGGCCTACACATATATAATATGCAGTTGCGTCATCGGTATGTCGGCATTGCAGATATGGACTTACTCATTAGCTTTACTTCTTCTTTTAAAAGAATGTTTTATGGGACATATGAATTGATTTAATCAATAGTCACAGACAAGTGCGTTTTTCCTTACTTCTCAAATTAAGCACAGGTTTTGTACCAGTAAGTGGCGCTTTTATTAACAACCTTCTTGTTGTATAAACAATATTTGCAAGCATATTTTACAAACTAACAGTAATTAA
>JAECUM010035291.1:0-25000 GCA_016617855.1 Megalonaias nervosa
CAGACAACGTGGCAAAAATCTACATTGTATATACAGAATTTGTAACACTGAATTTGTAACACTGAATGATGACGGATGAAACTACCCGTCTTGTTGTTTGTTTTTTGGGGGGTGATGTGTGTGTGTGGGCGGGTAATTCTTTTTGTGTGCTGTGGCAAAATAATGTAGGATTACATCTAGTTTAAATATAGTTTAAATTTTTGCAGTGTGGTTTTTCATTGTCTAGGCCATAGGATGTGTAATCCAGTACACATGTATGATATCTCTTCTTAAATCCAAAGTTGTTTACCCCAAAAATCCCTTAAGACAAAAGCAACCACATCCAATTAGGAACATTTAATGAAATCAAATTTGGTTAATTTTTCATAGAATTCAGCAATAGCTGTTAACAGATGTTAAAACCTTAGAATTGGACAGACAAGAGAAGAGATGTAATATATCAAGGTTTACATTAAGATGTGGTATTACTGCTGCTACTATTACTACTACTTTTCGCTGTTGCTATTAATACCATCACTACTACTTGTTCAAAAACAACTAATGCTACTACTACTATTACTACAACTACTGCTACTAAAGCTCCGGTGGCCTAAGTGGTTAAAGCGTCCGCCTCGGATGAGGGAGGTCGCGGGTTCGAACCCTGGCCGAGTCATACCAAAGACTTATAAACATGGTACTAGCAGCTGCCTCGCTAGGCGCTCAGTATTAAGAGGTCAGTATTAGGACTGGTTGTTCTGGTGTCAGGAAAATGTGACTGGGTGGAACACGATGCTACACGTCTGTGGCATGTTTCCCCAGTGCTAGACATCGCTATAACTGCCGCACTGCAGACATCGTAGCGATATGACTAAAATTGTTGAAGCTACGTTAAAAATCCAAATTACACTCATATTACTACTACTGCTGCTACTACTATTGCTTATAGTATTTCTAACACCTGAATATATTTAATTTGTTTGGGGGGTGTGGTGTATAAATTTACAAGCTTTTTTATCTTAAGCTATGAAGAAATGTTATCACACACACACAGACACACGCACAGTATAATATAGCCCAAGGGAGACAGGAATAAGCCATTCAGTATTATTCTATATTTAGCCATGAACTCGTCATCATCTTCGTAATCGTCAGCGTCAATGTTATTATTATTATTATTATTATTATTATTAATGATGATGATTATTATTAATGATTATTATTATTAATATTAATGTGCTGTTGCTCTAGCTTTTGTTGTCATAATCGTCTCAGCAGGTTATAAGATGTCACTCCATCTATTTCTCTGACTGTTATAAATATCTGTTATATAAGGTTAGGCGGGCGGCGGCGGAGCAGCAGCAGGCGGGCGGCGGCGGCGGCGGCGGTTGGCGGCGCGCGCGCGAGCAAGGCGGCGGCGGCGCGAGCAGGCGGCGGCAAGTATGTATATATATATATATAAAGAATACAAACTATCTAAACATTTAATCTGCCGAGACTACGTCAAAGACCAGATTGCGGAGGCAACCCAAAAAGGGCTAAACAAACAAACCGCGATGACCTACTAAAATATGGAAAGAAGGAAAAAGCTGATAGGATACCATTTAGCCTGACCTACCATCCAGACAACCCCAAAGTAGGTAAAATCATCGCGAAACACTGGCCCATCGTGGAATCGTCGGACGCACTAAAGTTAATCCTTCCGAACAAACCTGTAGTAGCCTACCGGAGACCAGAAAACCTCAAGGACATCCTAATCAGGGCGAAGCTAACGCCAGTCATTCAAGACCACCCTAGTCAACCTGGCCCCTGTGGCGATAAAAGATGCAAAACCTGTCAACATATGATAGAGACCAGGACATTTTCTAGCACAGTAACTAGAGAAAAACTAAACATACTGGTCCAAACAAAACATGCAAAACAGAGAATGTAATTTATCTCATCACATGTAAGATCTGTAGCCTTCAGTATGTCGGAGAAACTGAAAAGCTACACAAAAGGATCAACCTTCATAGATCTGATTGGATGACAAAGAAGCTGTACAGAAGCCCGGTCGCAGAACACTTCTCCTCCCCTGGCCACACTTTCAGTGATATAACACTATTGCAATTGCTAACAACCCCAACTGGAGTTCCGAAACCAGGAAGGAAATAGAATCTTACTTAGAACATTGAAACCAAGCGGTTTAAACCAAGAAGACCAGAAAAAGATAGCCATGCTCAAATAAAATTATCTTTTGCAGCCAACACATTTTCTTTTAAATGATTCTCTAAATTTGCTTAATAGCCTACACTTACTACTATAACAATGAAATATCCGGGATATAATTTGCGCTCACATAAATGTACATAAAATAACAGATCTCATCATGGCTCATCGATTTTTAGGTCAATAGAAATATTTTCCAGTATCCGCAACCAGTTAAACATGTACGTATAAATGAATCAAGGGTGTATTTAAAATGGGAACTGAGGTTTAAGGAAGGAAAACGATTAATTCTGCTCACGTGTATGGTCAAATTTATATGTTCAAAAGTGCAAGTAACTTCCAATTCTAAATAAAAAAAAGTTGAAACGAGATATTGTAACTAGTCTGTGCTCTTAAAATAAGTAACCGAAAAGAGTGAAAGACAACAAGCATTGTAAAATTAATAAGAAAATAATTTATTTCACTAGAATATAAAGTGAAAATGAGAAAAAAAGAACTTACGGTATTGCAATTAAATCCCAAAATAATCCAAGAATTACAGACACAAATCCTAAGAATTTAAAGTCCTGAATAAAACTTAGTACAAGTCCAGAATAAATCCCAAAACTGACGGCGATGATGTGTATGTTGAAGCTCCTAATGTGTTGATGTGCCGACAGTTTTTTGTTGAATCACAGAAATATAATTCCACGTTTGAATACACTATAAATTCCAGAGAATGTCTCTATCCAAGAATTTTATCAAAGCACTTTTATATTTCCAGAGAAAATAATTACTTGAATTCAGTAATTTGAAGAAATAAAGTTCCCACCCAACTGGACATAATTTATAACAACTTGAAAGTGCCAGATGTTAAAGCACGAATGATAAAATCCTCTCAGTTACAATATATAGTTCTTTACTTGACCTCAGGCCACAATTAGCATTTTTCCACACACACACACAAAAAAACAAAACAATTACCTAATGGAAAATACAATTCTAGAATGATCCTGATGTTTACAAAACAATAACCTGGATAACCTGGATGTATAATTCACTTAGGAAATAACAAAACTTAGACCCAAATAAATATATTTATATCTTCTATTAATAATGATCCTGATATTAAGCCCACACACAGAGAGAATAATTTAGCTATGTATTAGTTGTTTACACAGAATAAAATAAAACAGTCAGTTTGGGTCAAGCAGAAATGAACTCAAATTTGGACAAGGTCAAGTCCAACAGACAATGTTACATTACAATAGCATGTAATGAAATAAAATAAAATAAAACTAACAAATAAAGCAAATTAAATATACATAACAATATACAGTTATTGTTTTTACGCCTGTGCATATTCAGCCTTGTAAAAGTGGCTTCTAGGAAAAGCTTCATGATTCTAATAAATGTAAACCCTTTTCTACACCCCTAATTTGTGTTTTTGCTGGGATAAACTTAATGAAGTGTTTCTTAGTGATCAATTCCACTGATTTGCCTTCGAAACTCTCCGTCGACGCACTTACAGTGTGAAAAAAAAAATACAGTAGGTTTAACAAGCAATTTATTATCCCTAACAACTAAGCCTGCTAGTCAAAGACAGATCGACAAAGGTCTCCCTTGTATTCCTGTCTCCAGAAGAAAATTACCGTCTGAATTACTAAAAGTTATCGCCTTTGTCGTGACCTTTTTAGCTTTCAATGCGAGTTAACCATAAAAGACCTTAAAAGAAGAAAAAAAAATATATTTCAAAAACTTAAATCAGTAAAATGAAGAAATTACGCATTTAATTAACAAATAGATCAAAAAGATTATCATATTATATTTCTTTTATGTTCTAAACTGAAACAGAATAGTAATATTATGATAATAATTTTATCATAATCTTCTTCTCATTTCTTGCTATGAGAAGGTCCATGGTTAGAGAGAGAGAGAGAAGAAAAAGTTCGGGCTCTCTTAAGAAGGTGTCACGCATAATGGGGTAGATACTACTACATTCCTTGGGGGAAAGCTCGGCAATGCGAGGGTACGGGATCTGTAAAAAAGATAGGTGAGACCTCTCTAGCTTTGGGACTAACAATTTTATTGATATAATTGATATAGATAGATATATAAAGTCACATTCCGGAGATACAACTTACAAACCTTTATATTGAAAAATACAAAAGATATATACTGAGTACTTTACTTTGATCTTACCAACTTCATACGTTTTGTGATTCCTGTATTTTAGAATATAATACAAATAATTAGATATTGTTTGAATTCAAAGATCATAAAATTCAATAGTTGCGATTAATGCAACAATCATTTTAAAGAGATATATTTTACTCAATTTTAAGATAAAATACTAATTTGAAATAGATTACTAAACATTATTCTTTATTACTTAAAGAATGTTTTATTCCCAAATTAAATCTTAGCATGAAGTTGGTAGCGAATTAGTCTTTTCACCATAATAAAAATACAAATGAATATAAATTTTTAAAAACAATTAAATATTCCATTACATTATAATATTAAAAATAAAAAGAGAACTCACAACGAAAGTTACCACAGAAATCTTTAACTTTTAAAGGTACTTATTCATTAAGAATTTTACGAACACAAACGATTCTTACCTGTAAGAAGATAGGTGAGACCTCTCTAGCTTTGGGACTAACAATTGAAGATACAAGCGGCGCGGAGCATTATTTATGCTGGTTCAAGATACCCCTGGCCATATTTGATGAAGATTTGAGTACCAAGTTTATCATGCCAGTACCATGCCGGCACCGCGTGTATTTGTCCCAAACCAGAAAGAGGCTCAGTCTATCGTGATGGAATCGAATACGTTCTTTACGTTATAATCCGTCTAATCAGCATTATATTCGTGTCAGGAAAACGGTTAAACCTTGGGTTACTAAGTCAGACAGAACGCTAGGAATTTTTGCCACTGAGTGCTGTTTCTGCTGAGTTAGCATACGCATGTATAATACAGGAGAGAATATTTGTACTTGTTGTAAAGGAAGCAATCTTTATCAAAATAGAATATAGTTCTAGTAAATAAAGTTAATCTCCATATATTTTTTTTAATGGAATTTACTCCCAATATAATTTAATGAAAAATTGATCCAATGAAAAATTAGTTTTAATACTATTTAGAGAGAATTTCAATGTTATTACTTTTACTCAAAAATTCTATCCTAATAGTAACTTTTACAGTCGCTTACATTCTCAATTATTTTTGTTCTCAAAACGCTAACATCGGCAGAAAACTGTCTCTATATTCGACATTGTCTGCCTCCGTAGAAGTTGAGCATATAATATGAAAATAGTGGTAACAATGTATCAAAAAAAGTCTGCAATCTTAAGATAGTTCTATGCCCACGTTAGTGCAACCGTAAAGTAAGTGCATGAGAATGAACTAAACGGTTTTCTGATCATTCTAATTGGACCAAATGAGCCTAAAAATTGTCTAACTGATCGAGAGGAACAAAAAGGAATTTTAAAACTCATGGACCTGTAGTTTCATTCATGCTGGCGTCTTTATAAGAATATCAAAGAAGATGAGAGTTGCAAGAACAATATTAATGACATGCAAGCTCAAAATTACATTTTTCTTCAATGACCATAGCGAGTTTTGTGGTGAAAACATTGTCGTCATACTCATTTGCAAAAGTATCGCTATGCTAGTGATTGTTATTATCAATTTTTATTTTTCATTGGCATAATCACTGCTTTTGTCAAGCTGTAAACATCAAATTGCTCTGCCAAGGCTCAATACGAATAATGTAAAATTTTCAGAAGAGACTAACTAAGGAATGGTTGAGAAAAAGGCATCAAGAAAAAATATCTTCCAAGTAATAAGTTTGTAATCGAATTTCATTAGAGACTACCTAAGGAATGACTTAGAAAAAGACATCAATACTAATTTTTCTAAGCAGTAAGTTTTCAGTCACTCTTACCTTTGCAAAAGATAATTTTAGAACAATCCGCTGTTGCTTGTCTTTCTTATGTTTGTTTCTTTCTTAGTTTTTGGGCATAGAGCACCAGTCTGTGTAGATGCTATCTTAAGTCTGCATCGTTGGAACGAACGGCAATTTGAGATTGTTTATTCCAGACCGCTTGCTTCCAAACGCATTCTAAAATCTACTTGCCTAAATACATTAGTACATACAACATTATGTTTCCTTACACAGTTACATTAAATAGCCATTTCTTAAAATAATATATTGCTTCCTGAAGCGAACGATTGATTAAACACAACGTACAATTTGTAACACCAGGATTGGAACATTCTCAGGAGTATGTGTGTATAAAGCTTTACTTTACATTTTTAAAAATAATTTGAACTGAACTACAATCAAGTTGAGATACAGACGGAAAAATAGGTCACATCAAGCTCAGTGGGTTATTTTTTTCATGCTAAATCACTTTGTATACATTTCACTTCTGAATTGAAGGCACTTTTTGTGTAGATATATTTCCCGTCCACTCAAAGATGACTTCTCACGATTTAACTCCCACCCATTATTAGACCGCTCCGGTGGTCTACTGGTTAGAGTGTCCGTCTCGGATGCGGGAGGGCGTGGGTTCGATCCCAGGCTGGGTCATACCAAAGACATAAAAATGGTACTAACAGCTGCCTCGCTTGTTGCTTAGCATTAAGAGGTCTGCCTGGTGTCAGGATAATGTGACTGGGTGGGACATCATGCTACATGTCTGCGGCATGATGCCCCAGTGCTAGACATTACTATAAACTGCCACACTGCAGACATCGTAGCGATATGATTGAAAAATTGTTAAAGCTACGTTAAAAATCCAGATCACACGCACGCACGCACACACACACACACACACACACACACGCACACACACCATAATCGTGTCGTTTAATGTTGATTTTTAAAGTTTTTGAGACAACTGAAGTTAAAGTTAGACAAAAATTGTACCAGATATTGTTATTTCTTGCAGGTTCCGACGCTTACAGACTTTTTGTCGTTATTTTAGTGACTCAGTGAAATGTGGTAGTATAATTCATTTATTATTCAAAACCTGCATGGAAACGGCTGATTTCTATTGAAATTGTTCTTGAATTTATTGAACCACTTGATTTGATGTGGAAGCAAAGTCAATAGCACATACACGCACAATATTATTTATAATTACATCCTTTATGCACGAGGACTATGTTATAATTATAATGATATAAACATTTTATTTCCCTTGGCAGTTTACTTTTCCACTACATGGGCAATATTTGTCAATTATTTGCCGAGCATGACTACAGTAAAAATAAAAACCCAATATTTAAATGATTTTGAGGGCGTTATTTCCATACAGTCTGTCTTCAATCTCTTTATACCGACGCAATAATATTTTAAAGACAAAAATTCGAAGGTTAATTCAGAAAAAGACAAACATAAAATCTACCGTTTAATGGGACTAATTCCATCGTGTACATTATGGTACAATTAACAAAAGCATGTGCTATAATTTAAAGGTATCTGTACGTAGGAGACCTTTTTAATAGTTAATTATTAATTATATTAATTATTATATAATTATTATACTATTAATTATATTAATTATTATATATTATAATTTATGTTGATAATTACGAATATTAAGCGTATTAGAGTCTAGTGGAGATACTTTTTGTAGAGGATGTTTTCATTTCACGAGTAAAATGGAAACTGTGTTGTCGAATGGCGATGCACATAGCAAAATACAATATAAAATGTTTCATATTCACGAATGGAATATTTCATTATATCTAAAATGTAGATTTTCTTTTTATTATATATTTTTAGGCAGAAGTCTTCTATTTCCATGGGTGTGTTTTCTCCATTCTGTGGTTGCATTGCTAAATAATAAAAAAGAAGTTCCGAAGTTTTGCAATAATTTTGGGATAGCGACATATTACATATTTATAGTGTTTCAGACGGTGTATTTTGTCAGAGTAATGGATGTTTCTATGCGGAAATGAAGAAAGTTATATTATCGTTTACAGACTTCTTGCGCGGATTGATGGAGTGAACATTGCGGGGGTGGGTGTACTGTAGAATCATAACACAAGATTCATAACGTGACATCATCAAACAACATATTGTAATGACTGAGTTTGCTTGTAAAAATTTTAATTGATAGTTTTGTTTGTTTCTGCATTCAGAAGTGAATTGTGTGTGTTGGTTTCAGACTCGAATTTTGTGTGTTGGTTTCAGACGTGAATTTTGTGTGTTGGTTTCAGACGTGAATTATGTATGTTGATTTCAGATGTGAATTTTGTGTGTTGGTTTCAGATGTGAATTTTGTGTGTTGGAAAGCTTGCAGTCTAATGCGGTAACAGACACTGCACCCAAATTCGATTGTCAGTTAATTTATGTTTGCAATCAACAACAACCAGTGATTGATTTCTCCATCATTTTCAGAAATGATTGTGATGGTGATACTTAAACAATTATATTACTGTATGTAATAAAGAGTTTTTCTTAAAAATGTGTACCGCTTGTCGTTGTTTGTAACAGGTATACGATGCTATACGGGTAACAGAATATCGAATAGCAGCAGGTCGTGTAAGTTTAGTCACTGACAATTTGCATGATTCTTGTGGAAAATAATTATGAAAAGGTTATTATTTGAATCTGACCTTGTTTTAATACATTTTAAGTCATTCTAAACAGTGCCGGATTACCAAACATGCAGAGTAGGCACCGGCCTATGGGCCCCACGCCTTTTAGGGGCCCCCCGACAACGGATCAAAATAATATTGAATTGATTTGATCTAGACGTATTAGGAGATAATTTGCGAGGGGGGCCCACGAGATTTCGACTGCCTAGGGGCCTCCAAAGGGTTTAATCCGGCATTGATTCTAAATGGCGCCTTCTCACTGATTACATACATGTATACAAATGGTCAACATCCTTGACACATTTTAATATGTGTTCATTTTGATGGGGAGAGAAAGTGGAGGGGTGGTGGGGTGGAGAGAGAGAGAGAGAGAGAGAGAGAGAGAGGGGAGAAGAAGAAAGAAAGAAAAGAAGAAAGAAAGAAGAAGAAAGAAGAAGAAGAAGAAGAAGAAGAAGAAGAGAAGAAGAAGAAAGAAGAAGAAGAAGAAGAAGAAGAAGCAGAAGCAGAAGAAGAAGAAGAAGAAGAAGAAGAAGAAGAAGAAGAAGAAAAGAAGAAATTGAATAGACCTAAATATGAAAATATAGCTCGAAATACCATTTGTAAGGGCTGATAAAATTAAAAAAGCTAGCACTTCCAAAATTAATATAATTTTTCTCCCGCTGATAAATTTCAATATCTCATTATGAAATATACAATAAATTGGCATATGATATGGAACCAATATAACTCTGTTTTGGATATTGAATTGTTCTAATGTTTTCTTCATTATTGATAACTTAATTAATTTGTTCAAAAAGTGTCTTGTAGAAACTTTAGCTTTTCATATGTTCTTTACTAATATTTTATTTCGAGGTCATCAAATTATCGGCTTGAAAGGTCAAGGTCTGGTCGCAGCATGCAAACTTTCACTACTGGGTATCAGAAATGCGCGGTATTACCGGTATGCATTTTCTGGTGGTACGTAAGATTGTACTTTCTCACTGTACCGGTACTTTCCGGTAGTTTCCGTCAGTAATGAATATGCAAATTGAATAACACTAAGATGTTTACTTTTAGATGGAAATGTACTTTAAAGAAAATATTGTTATTGTTTACAAGATAGTTGTATGTATCACAAATTAGTGTTGAATATTACATATATAATTATATTTATTATCCTTGAATAACATGTTTGACACATCTCACGTATGCCAGCTCGGTGGCCAAATGGGATGTTGTTAAAGATAATCGTGCGAAATCCAACTTTGGAACATTCTGGATTTAAAAAGAAAAAAAAAAGACGTCATATTTTGGTTATTTACTGCAAATCAGGAGAGCAGCTGTTTTCTGTTTTGAATTCCATGTAATTTCTCATGTCCACTAATACATTCTTATTTACTGAATAAGTGTGTTTTATGTTTACTGGTCCTCTCGGATAAATATGTTGGCCGGGTGTTGACATCACGCTCAAAGTTTGCCTGTCTATTATATAAATGGTGTAGCTCGTAAATTGTAGGCTTCAGTGTCAACAATACCAATTTTTAGCAACAAGCTCTCTAATATCAGAACATGTCGTTCACAGAGTTTGGCTATAGTGTAAGCTCAGTCATCTCACTTTTAGTATACTTTTAGATGACAACTTGTACAATACTCAACATAAATATAGCAAATTCGTCTACTATAAGCTATTGACTATTTCATTTTCGAGGTGGGGCGAAGTGTGAGATTTTCTTTTGATGTGACTTATTTAATTTTGTTCTATCTCAAAATAACATTTTGTCAATTAATATAATGGATATTTATGGTGTTATTTTTGCTATAAATCCGTTGGCAACAAGCATAACTTATCGAGGAAGAACCAAGGAAACTCCGGTAAGAACCACCGGTCCACGGGAGGCTTCTGACAAACTTTCTGACATACATACATACATATTGGCCGAGCATGAGACTCGAACTCACGCGGACAGAGGTGCAACGGCAGTGATCGATAGAGACGAGCGCTTTAGATCACTCGGCGATCAAGCGCTATAAATCGGAGAATTTTGTTTTCAGCTATTGAGAGACATAAATTAAAAGTAAAAGTGTCAGGCACCTACACTAGATCATTTAAATTAATGACCCATAATACAATTGCCGTATGCAGATGTACATATCGAGGTATATTCAGAAATACCATGGTACACATTTTTCTTGGTGCCCTTCCCTATTATCAGATATATTTTGTAATTAAAAAATGTGAAAATTTGACTCTGTTTAAATTTATTGTACACCCAGATGAAGCCTATTAAAATTGACTCAATTTTTGTAAATATTAGGTGGCCCAAGAGAGCGTGAAACAAAACACTGCTCATTAAAAAGACTGTTTTGATGAATATTTGTGATAACCAATGTTTCCAGATTGATATCTGATATCTGTGTAGGTTTCAACGTTCTGTACCTTCATGACTATCAAGACAACTACTTGCAGATGAATAACAGTTTAGGATAATAATAATAAACGTTGTTGGCATGTTAATAAACCGATAAAAAGTGTCTTTTACGCCTCTTCAGAATCCTGATTCATATTTTGACCAGAGTTTAAAAATTGTAGAAAACAATGTGTCACGGTATATAAAATTCGAAAATATAGAATTTGTATTCGTTCGGCGTGGCACAGTCTATAATATTAGAAAACAGAGATATATCAATAGCTGCCAAATTCAAAAGATTTCTTGTATGTAAATCTTACAAATTTAAACGAATTCAGTATGTATTTTGAGGACCGAGGTTAGCATCAATTCGTGAAACAAGCCTCAAAATATAATATCGTGGAAAATTTTAAATATAACATATATTAAAGGATAGGTATCAGTGTGTTCCAAAATATAAACCTCATGAAAATAGAAGCTTATATGATCATATTCAATTTTATAAATGACTGAATTACTTTCTACACATTGACTTGATGAAATTCAAGAAGTTTAATAATTTGTCTGTTTAAATCTATTATGAAATATAAATGAAATTAACATATAGATTGGTGTACTAATTACTCTGTTTACAACTATCATTCAGTACAAAGGAAATTAACACACAAATTGGTGTACCAGTCCATTTACATCTATCATGCAATATAAATGAAACTAACACACAATTGGTGTACCAGACAGATCGTTGTGATACATTTTTGGATAGCCTCTCATGTGATGAATTATTTATATAAATATTTTTTTTCTCTTCTACGCCATATGAAGATCTGCTTTACTTTGCAAATTACCAGTACTTATTGTCGCCATATTTTTCAATAAGTACATGCATTTCCAGGTCATCAAAAATGATATTCTCTCGTGCTGTTGGTGTGCTTTGTGTAGCAATGTTTGTATGTTCCCTTTGTCTATCGCTATTATAGTCCATTAACTTAAAGCAACAATACAATGGTGGACTTTTAATGTTTAGTGAAAATGGTTGTAATTGTTTGACAGTATGTTGGCTTCTATTTAGCAGGTAACATCAGTGGAAGAATTTGTTTGCTGACTAACAGTCTGTTCTCATGGTTTGAGGTCACGTTCTTGGTCCAACAATTAAAAGAAAACTTCAAAATGTGTTATTTACCCACATGTAATACACAATCATTATAGATAAGAAATACGTTCATGAATATTTAGTTACTAAAGATTGGTTTATAATAATAATAATAATAATAATAATAATAATAATAATAATAATAATAATAATAATATTATTATTATTATTATTATTAATAATAATAATAAATATTGTTATTATCATCATTAATAACATCACATTTGCTGTTATTGCGGCTATTATTACTATTATTGCCCATATATTTTATTGTGCAAAAAAATGAGCGATAGAACAACTGCCGCGCAAAATATAAATGAAACCAACTATATGAGGCCAGAAGAATTGGGCAGAAAACTTAAAAGTACTAAAAGGGAACTGAGACATAATATTAATATGATACTAATGCTAGTTATATTAATTAGTTAATTAGTTCATTTTATGATTAAAAGATTTTTTTAATGTCAGAGGACACATAAGGAATGAGATGATAATTAGCGTGAAGACCACAATTAAGATTTAGAAAGAAAACAAACAAACATGGATTGGGGCAAGAATTAACACATTTATTTTATATAATTGAATTTACATATTAATTTAATTTACATCTGCAATTGATTTGCAAATATTATTTGATATCTAAAATAGAATGCGATAGAGCGAAGTTATATATATATATATAAACACTTTAAAAGCAATGTAAAACCAATATCATGATATTCCGATAAGGGACAGAATATCTTTTTTAACTTGTAAGTTGTTTTGTTTTATGGTAAACAGCTATAGATTGTTTACACATTTTCATACTTAGAAATTGCTTGTATATCAGGAGGCTCATGTTCTAAACCTCCAAATCTCTCCAGTCAACTCAAAAGACATTTTATAAGATAAGCAAATACCTTTATAAATTGTGAGATTTTAAAGATAGTCGTCAATCTAAATGATACAATTGCAGTTATAAAATAAAGTTTACTGTAACACAAAATATTCAATGCAGTTTTATCTTAAATTGATGGAAGTTTATGCATTACTGCAAGATTTTTAATATTTATTGAATATTGGTTACAAAAACCCAAAGAGACAGTGAGATCATGATGACAAATGCCAGTAAACGTTTAATAGGCAAATATTGAGCTACAATGGTCCGACTTCCATTATCTAGTTTAGAGTTTTATGAATCTTGGATTCTCCAAGATGTAGACGAAACAAAATATTTTTTATCCTGTGCACAATAAAATTTTTCAGACACTTGTGTCCAAAACATGGAAAAATATCCTATAAATTTGATCAAGAGTTATTTTCTATTGAACATTTGCAGAAGTCTGCTATTAAATGTATTTATATGATACCTAACAGTATCCTGCATTAACAATACAAAGTGTATAGTTGCAGATTAGAAAGTGACGCTGGTATTTGGAGTTAGACAAGTGCTGATTATGTTTCATTTTGAAAAATGAATAACATTGTTTGAAATTTTTTTACCGACCTTCGTATTCTGATCTCAAAACAATACATTCTATAGCTTTGTGACGAAGTCAACACATTTAAATGTGTGGATTTTATTACGTACTTCTAGTATTTCTCTTGTCAGGAAGCTAGGTATTTGTATAAATGAAGTTGTTTTGGAGATGGGAAAATCCCGTTACTGTTTGAAATTCCGATAAATAACTGTAATAAACCGTTCAGTGCACAGAAATTTATGTAACTTTATATATCTTTCTCGTCATGATAGGGGACATTGCATCTAAATCGTCTAACAGCAAATGACTTCCAAATACGTTTCCTGTAGGTCTCTCGCTATTTCCTCTTCAGTCCACATTTAGCGGCACACAACTCCTCAAATTAACGCTTTATTTCCTCCAGATGAAATTGATTGATAAAGTTGACGTGTCATCCCCTTTTTGAATACCAATTATTTATGGCCATTAGGCATATTTGGTCTGACATGAATAAATTTGCCGTCGTGCATGCATATTTTTAAACTGGTTTGCCATAATTTGCATTTCCTCGCAGCGGCTATCATATGATTAGAGCTATATTTATCGAATACCAACTTCCCTGAAGTCAAATTCGGCTGACTGCCGTGGTGATATTCGACTGATTGGTAGGTGAAATTACTGCACTACTCACTCCGACGAATAAGTAATATCATTGCGCACTAGGAACCAGCGAACATTCTCTTGAATCGAACGTGTTAGAAGATTTAACAAGTATGTATGTATGTATGTATGTATGTATATATGGATGTATGTATGGATGGATGGATGGATGGATGGGTGGATGGATGGATGGATGGATGGATGAATGGATGGACGGACTGACGGATGGATATATGGATGTGTGTTGGTATGGATGGATGGAGACATTTTTATATATGTATTTACATAAGTATGTATGCCTATTTGTCTACTTGAATGTCTGTATGACGTTCTTCTTGTATGTATGTATGTATGTATGTATGTATGTGTGTGTGCGCGTGCGTGTATGTATGTATGTATGTCTGTATATATGTATGTACAACTTTACTCTGACCTTGTTGACAAGTTAAGAATTATCTAGAAATTAATATTTGACCATCATCCTGGTTTTTACATTGTGTCCTAGTTTGTATTTTATATAAGTTATGTTTACTTGATAATTAATTATTTCTATCTTAAACATTAGTATTAGTGTGGTGATTTAGGCGTGTTCAGTTATTATTATTTGAGAGATTTATTTATTTCAAGTATTTTCATTGGAATTACAAGGTGCTCATAAACGTTAGGACCAAATATCTATTTTGGTTTTACCGAGAATTCATTTAAAGACATTTTGGATTATATCATTGTGATACATCAAAACTGTTAGCATATAAAAATATGTCAGACTATTGGCATATCAGCACACTAGATTGGACTTTATTCGAACACTACTAAAACTCATTTGGAATACTTCGTACTTTTGGACTTGTGGCAATGATTTCTTAGTTTAAGTAAATACTCATTTAAGCTCCTCTTTGATACAGATTGACATTTCATAGGATTGAAATCCCCTCTGTTAGTGTTTTGATGTAGGTTTACACCGATTTTACCTAGGAAGACGACTTAATGGTAGTGGTGGACGTCTTTGTATTCATTTCCTATCGTCTGACGTCTTAATAAAATCCACGTTTCTATTTGAATTTATTGAATGTTGTTTAACTGACTGCACTACATTCTACAGATAGTGTTAATAAAGAACCTGTCAACGTTCTCGCTTCCGATGATTAATATAAGTGTCGTTGTTTTCTTGCTGGCTAAAAACAAATGACTTCAGTGATTCTAAATCACTGTTTAAGACTGTCAAGGGAGAACTAAAGCAAATGCAAATTCAGATGTCGTCTGTATGTGTGGCTTTGTAGGATCAAGCAAAGCCTCGCTGACAGTTTTCCATGTTATTTATCACGTGGTGTCATGTCAAGTCATACGGACGTTCCTTTGCGTACCAGGGTCCAGCTACATGGAACGAATTGCCCCATTGATCTTAGACACAAAGACACTGTCCTCTTATTCAAGGGTGCTCTTAAAACTCACCTATTTCTACGATAAGAACAGACTTAAACACTGAAGGAAGCTAACTTCATTAGTATCAGAATGTTTTTGTTTTGTAATTTCAGGGTGTTTGCTGTCGTCGTATATTTTTTAATGAGTTATCAAACATTTTAAAGCGCTTAGAGCTTCTAAAGATTAGGCGCTGTACTAATTCCACATATTATTATTATTATTATTATTATTATTATTATTACTACTACTACTACTACTACTTAATAACACTGTAGGTTGTAAGCCATGACGTTCATGTCATTCGGCTAATCTTGCATTCTTTCAGCTACTATTGTGTCAACATGTGCGTTCAACTCATGTAACAATAACTTACCGAACATTCGCAAAATTTGACTTCATATGAATAATTCATACTTTAGAATTGTACCTTATTTCGATCGCTTTCGGTGTTTTTCTGCCAATAAGTTATACCCCAGGGCGCCTCGACTCTAGCGCGAAACTCACCTTGTCACGGACGTTATTCCCGATCATCGGAGTACTGGCCCATAGATGAGATATAATTTGGCACGCCCTTACATGTTACTGATTGTGTGTTGCCAACGGGCATTAGAAAAAGTGATTGTTAATAAAATTGAATTAATATCATCGAATGTCTGCCTTGACTGTAAAATTTGGGAAAAGACTATTTCAGATATCTTCATAAGACTGGATTGAACGTGTCACAATGTAATATTATTTTAACGAGATAATCCTTTATTAAAACACGGTAAAAGATTAATTGGTTTCAATTCAAATATATTCCTTTCCATTTGCTTTTTTTTTTCACAAGATGTCGCAAAAGAATCGAATGGAAATAATAACAAACGATTTATTTCATCACCAGAAAATCAATTTAGCTGGTATTTGTCTTTATCTGCTTTTCCAGTGGATGGTTCATTATTTCAACAGCAACAGATGACATCAGGAACTCTTCAGTGACAGCTGCATTTTAAATGTCGAGTACAGATGCTAAGGAATATAAATTCTAGCATGTTTGGATTGGAAACATTTTACAACACACATATCTAAATGCGGTCTTGACTATAGGACGAAAACTATAGAAAACCTCGTCGAGCTGTCTTTCACGAGAAATTAAAATTGCGTGACTAAATCCTTCACAAAGTTATATATTCTGTTATTGACAATCATAAAAAATCATTCAAAAAGATTTCACAGGATTTATTTCCTGCATATTAGAAAGGCAAAGGAGAAGGTAAAATATTTATGTGGGAGGGAACATACCTAAATTTCTATATGGCTTGTAGATCGCAACATGAGACAACACTTTTAAACAAATATGATTTTCTGGAAATAAGACAAAACTGGAAGCAATCGGACAATATTAAAATCATTATCTCACAATGAACGTTATCACGCTAATTAGTTTTATGACGTTAACACGTTAAAACACATAATTTATATAATTTGCATAACTCCTAGTTTGTCATTACGTCACAAAGAGAAACATATCTGAAAATAAAAAAATAGAAGCAACTGGTATCATGTTGTACTTTTCCTTTTGTATTCAATTTCAAGTTAAAATGAGAACATGGGTTTGTATCTGCAATGAATGTTGGAAGTTCATCAGCTTTATAAATCTACCATTTCATTTTGGACAAATCTTTGGAAGAATAAAGGACCTTCAGCATTCAAATTGGAATATCGAGCCAAGATTGAGCGAAATTGATTCAAATAGATTTATCAGTTATTTTCTCGGGAGGTAGACGCAGATGTTGTTTGGTAAAGAGAGCTTGAGCTCGAACCTACGCATTTTTTGAGTATGAAAACACGGCTTCAATTCCATTGTGTTTCAGAGACATGTCTAACAAACACAATTTCATAACTAGTGCATCAAGGAATATATGTGTGGAAACACGTTAATGACACGTGATATTTAAGTTCCACCATAAACTGCATGGCAATAACATTCCACACATATGAAAGATTCTTCTGGACAGTTGGTTCTGTCGCTCCCGATAATCGCCAGTAACTCATATATTATGATAATTCTTTGAAGGGACACATTAATTAATCATTCCGATGCGGGTGGGGGTGCTGTAGAGATGGGGTTTGGGATGGAAGTTTTCAGGGAAAAAATCGGACCTCAGATAGCTTGATTTATAGATAAAAAGTGCTTTATATATCCATGATATTGGTTGAAGATAAAATAAAAGAATATCCCAGCTCCAAAGATAATCCCAGCCCCTCAATTCCCCGAAAAATAAATGGTTGGTCCCAAAAATGGGCACATTCTGAGACCGAGACAAGGTAGGAAAACAGTGTAAAGTTATACCATTTAGTTTGCTAGAAAATAGTTTAATTCGTTTAATTCTTGACCATTGTATTGAAAACTTACCAGCTCCTTTTAATTCTTCCTGGCGACTATTTTAATTTTTATTTGTATATTGAGGTGTAATCCTGTCATGATCAATGAAGTCATTGTAGAGGCAGTAGAATTGAAATATGAAACATATTGGTGGGAAGCAATTTGCCGTTATCGCGAATGTTGATTCGTTTCCTTTGGAGGACGTTTTGAGTTCTTACTTTTGAAGTATCTCAGTCTCGCTATAGACATCTAAATTCCCCGATGGCACCGCACCTGTACTGGAGGCTCGAGATTTTTATTGAGATGCCATGATAGATATCTCCATAAATCATTTTGAGCGAAGCTGGTGGTCGGTAAGCTTTGCAGCTGTATCTTACAAGCAATTGGTCCAAGGGGACACAAGCAATTGGTCCAAAGGGCACAAGCAATTGATCCAAGCGGACCCAAGCAATTGGTCCAAGAGGGCGTGCTTTTGTAATACACGTTTTGGGTCTCCGATCAGGCCTTGAATTGCTATGCTATCGAATGCCAGTATAGGTTAGTCGCCATGTTGACCCTTAAAACTCAAGAGACACAAGAAGAGCTGTCGCTGACATGGACAAGAAGCTTGGCCTAACTAGCCGATTAACCATACATGGATCTTCAATAGCATATCCTTTGCCTTTTTATTGGTTGCCTTTTACGACAAAACAGGAGGCCCTCTGGACCTATTCTGCATCTCTGAATCCTTCAGGAAAAAAAAAACCCAAAAAATAAAATTTACATTAAGAAGTCATCAATAACAATGACACCCACAGATAAACACGATGCTCTGACATTTAATTAAACAATCCTGGGCTGATGTTCCGGATAGTTGATCAATATTCAATCCAGTCATCCACACCTTCCATGTAAATGTCTCAGAACCGTAATTACCTTCTTAGAAGTATTGTAACGAGCTGGATAGGATTAATGATGTCAAGAAAGGATTATCTTATCGGGTATTTATTTGCCTATGTAACTGTCTATGTATTACCTATGCGTGTTACAAGTAAAGATTAACATGGGTCCTATTCTGTCGTCTGTGTGCGACTCGAAATACCGCTATACTCGCTTATAAGTCGAGCCAAATCGCAAACAACAAAGATACTGATTTGCCACAGCACAGGGTCTGTGTTGTTTATTCTACTGATTACTCCTAACAAACTGCACAAACCCAGATCTGCGGGAGCATTATGTGGCGGCAGATCCAGGTCTGTTCAGTTTTCAGTTGGACACGACTTTTAAGCGAGTACATAGGGAAGTATCAGTAAAAGCCTCCACATTGTTCTAATTAAATGACTCAATGGGGCAAAATGAGTTAGTGGGGCAAAATGGGCGGGGGCAAAATGAGTAAATCTGGCAAAAATTAGTCAATGGGGCAAAACGAGTCAATGGAGTAAAATGAGTCAATGGAGCAAGATGAGTCAATGGGGCTAAATGAGTCAATGGGGCAATATGCGTAAATGAGTTGTTCCTGGCAAACCATTCACAGATACAGATTCACTGTGGGTGGCAATATTATCCTACAGTGACCAGACACTAATTAGGATGCATACCTAAACTGAAGAAAACAGACTGTGTATATTTATATAAATTGCGAAATAAAGTGACTATAAAAGGAACCTGGTATAACATAACCTCGATATGTTACTAAATGAAGTGATTCGTAAGAAGAAAACAAAGAGTTCCTGTTTGTGATATTTAGTTTCGGGTGAAGTTTGAGAAAAATAATTGAATTGGTTTCAAGTGTGATTTATTAAATCCACCGCTATGATCTTCTTTAACTTCTATCAGAATCAAACAACGCTATCGCTGATCAGGTGTCCATCTTATATGTGAGAATATAAACAGAGAGAGAGAGAGAGAGAGAGAGAGAGAGAGAGAGAGAGAGAGAGAGAGAGAGAGAGCATAAGACGTCCACAGTTTAGTCTTTCTAACGATGAATATTTCTTACACATTCAGACGTGTCCATTCAATATGATTGGTTAACAATCGTCATTCTCTTCGGTCTTTCTAGTCTTGAAGTGTCGTTGCTTTAAAGTTTGGTTATATATGTACCTGACTGTTTAAATAACCAGTCCTGGGAATAGACACTTGTTTGGTCAAATATGTACCTGATTATTTGAATAACCAGTCCTGGGAACAGCCAATTGTTTCGTCAAATATGTACCTAATTGTTTAAACAAACATTCCTGGAATCAGCCACTTGTTAGGTCAGATATGTACCTGATTGTTTTAACAAGTATTCCTGGGAATAGGCACTTGTTTGGACAAATATGTACCTGATTGCTTTAACAAAGCATTCCTGGGATTAGGCACTTGTTTTTGTCAAATATGTAATTGATTGTTTTAACAAAGCATTCATGGGATTAGGCACTTGTTTGGTCAGATATGTACCTGATTGTTTTAACAAGCATTCCTGGGAATAGGCACTTGTTTGGTCAAATATGTATCTGATTATTTGAATAACCGGTCCTGGGAATAGGTACTTTTTGGGTCAGATATGTGCCTGATTATTTTCTTAACCAGTCCTGGGAATATGCCCTTGTTTGGTCAAATATGTACCTGATTATTTTATTAACCAGTCCTGGGAATAGCCAATTGTTTCGTCAGATATGTACCTGACAAACATTCCTGGATTCAGCCACTTGTTAGGTCAAATATGTACCTGATTGCTTTAACAAGTATTCCTGTGAATAGGCACTTGTTTGGACAAATATGTAATTGATTGTTTTAACAAAGCATTCCTGGGAATAGGCACTTGTTTTTGTCAGATATGTACTTGATTGTTTTAACAAAGCATTCCTGGGATTAGGCACTTGTTTGGTCAGATATGCACCTGATTATTTTATTAACCAATCCTGGGAATAGACACTTGTTTGTTCAGATATGTACCTGATTATTTGAATAACCAGTCCTTGGAATAGCCAATTGTTTCGTCAGATATGTACCTGATTGTTTTAACAAACATTCCTGGAATTAGGCACTTGTTAGGTTAAATATGCACCTGATTGCTTTAACAAGTATTCCTGGGAATAGGCACTTGTTTGGACAAATGTGTAATTGATTGTTTTAACAAAGTATTCCTGGGAATAGGCACTTGTTTTTGTCAGATATGTAATTGATTGTTTTAACAAGCATTCCTGGGAAAAGGTAATTGTTTGGTCAAATATATACTTGATTATGTTGATAGCCAGTCCTGGGAATAGGCACTTGTTCGGTCAAATATGTACCCAATTATTTAGATAGCAAGTTTTGGCTTAATGCTTCCTACTTACAGGTTTGAGAAACCTGTCTTTACAGACTTCATTGTAGCTTATTGTCATCCTATGACCAGAATCGAACTGGAGTTCAAGAAAAACTGGGTCAATAATTACTACAAAACAAAGAGATTCAAACTGACGATCTACTGCGATGCTTTTCTTCATCTTACCGTCAAAGGAGGAAATTTCTTCGGTCAGAGAAAAATAAGATAACCTCAAGATAAACTGAAGGTTCTTCAGATTTTAAAAACCCTTCCCCAGAAGTGCGCATTTTCTATTAGTGACATGTTAACAATTTTCATTGATTGAGAACATCTTGAGTCTTCCTATAACGGTGCTTTAGACGCTTTTGCAATCTTGGAGTGTCATTTCAATCCGAATGTAAGGTCGACATCAATATTAAAATATCTTGAGTGTTCTCGATGCAAAACCAATAACGACATGCTGCATAAAAATTAGGTAAAGTTATGAACTGAACAAGCCGATTCGTATCTCAGTCTGGATTTCCATTTCGAAATACCACAATTAAAAATAAGCTCTGCTATCAGATAAACTAGATATCATTCTGAGAATCACTTTCGTTCCGCCATGCTTTAGACACATCCTACTGTAAGGAACAAGGAGTCTGGTAAATGCTGAATGACCTTTTGACCTGTTCTTCGCATTGATATTGATGGGCTGTTAATTCCATGTACATTCGTGCGGTACTTGTGTCATCGACAAACAAAACACTGATTATATTATTCGGAAGATGGATTAATTAGCATAACTGCGATAATATGTGAAGGATAAAAGGAGGTAGTCCTCAGCAAACAAAATCTACATTTCACACGACATCTTTGCGATCCCAGAATCATTCCGATAGTTGTCTATACGTACAAGAGCAAGCATTTATTCCTCCCAGATAATTTCTTTCTTCCTTTTCGGATCGTTTCATTTCGGAGACTCCCTCATGCTAACACAGATGCTATAGCTGGTGATCTGGTACTCAGCTGACTCCTGCCAGCAAAACGGCTATTGCTGGTGGACTGGTACTCAATAGACTAATGATAACACAGGGGCTTTAGATGTTGAACTGGCACTCAATAAGCGCGTGCTGTCAGGTAGACTATAACTGGTGAACTAGTATTCGAGAGACTAATGGTAACTCAGCCGCTATAGCTGGTGATCTGGTATTCAAGAGATTCATGCTAAAACAGAGACTTTAACTGGTTATCTGGTACTTAATATATTCATGCTAACTATTATGACTCTTAGGTCTTAAACTAAGTAATAATAAAGAGTGGGAAGCAACTAGCTTTGTACAATTCAATAAATAATTTATTTCCATAGAATAAAAAGTGAAAATATAAAACAACTTACGCTATTGCGAAATAAATCCCAAATAAGCATAGAATTTCTAACACAAGTCTTAATGATTACAGTTCTGAATATTAAATTTAGTGGTATTACAAAAAATAACCTAAAGCTGAAAGTGTTGATTTGCTTGTGGTGGCCTGTGTCATAGTGATCTGCCAATAGTTTTTTTGTTGAATCATAATAATACAATCCAAGAGTATATCCTTTATTTTAATTTCACTATAAAATCAAAGTCTTTATTTCTTAAAATGTTATTTTGTATTTCCAGAGAAGAATAACTTGAATGAAATAATTTGAATAAATCATTTCCAGTACAACTAAAATACTGGACACAACATAATACAACTGATTCTGCTCAGATATTATAGCACGAATGAATAATCTCTAGATAAACAAGATTATATAGTCCTCTACTTGACCGCAAGCCACAATTAGCATTTTGTAAAAAAAAATAATTTTCACCTAATGGAAAATTTCATTGTGTAAGATTCCAAATGTTTACAAAATAAAATCTTAGATATAATTAGAAGGCCTGTTACTATAATTATAAAATGTGGTAAACAACACGTAGACCCAGCATTTCATGGAGAATTTCCAATGTTCTGTACTCAGATTGCGATAAATATGCTGTTTACAAAATCAAAATCAATTATTCAGGTCAGGTAGAAAATGAACTTGATTTTGGACAATGTCAAGTCCAAAATACAATTATCCATAGCATATAATGAAGTGAAAAAAAAGAGAAAAAAAAAAGCAATAACAAGCAATGCAAATTAAATATACATAACACTAGCACAGAGGCCATAGCTGGTAATCTGGTGTTCAAGATTCTCATGCGAACATGGAGGCTATAGCTGAGGAACTCAGCAAATGCATGCTGACACAAAGGTTATAGCTGATATAGTACTTAATAGACTCTAATTAACACAGAGTACCTCTAGCTGGTGATCTGGTACTCAATATACTCATGTTAACACATAGTACCTCTAGCTGGTGATCTGGTACTCAATAGACTCATGCTAACACAGAGTACCTCTAGTTGCTGATCTGGTACTCAGTAGACTCATGCTTACACTGGGCTATAGCTGGTGATACGGTACTCAGTAAATTTAATACTGACACATAGGAGCACTAGCTGGTGATCAGGTACTCAATACACTCATGCTAAGACAATGGCCATAGCTGGTGATCCGTTACTCAAGAGACTCATGCTAACACAACGGCTATATGGTGATCTAGTACTCAGTAAACTCATGCTAATACAAAGGCTTTAGCTGTTGATCCGATTCTTAATTTAAGTAGTGAGAGGTTGTTAGATAATTGACTACTGCTTAAATTTCTGTCGTGTTTGTTAAATTTGGTATATTAGTCAACTAATGAAAAACTCATATCCCATTTATTAAAGAGAACATTATGCGATTTCACCTGAGCATTAAAAGTTTAAAATATGTTAAGAAATGTAGTGAGAAAATTGTGTCAAAATGTAGTAGATTGCAAAAAAAAAAAAAAAAAAAAAAATTTTTTGTACGTAAATTTTTCGGTTTAATTAATGTTTTTTTGTTTTTTTTTCTAGGTTTGATATTCATTAATTACAGAAACATATTTTAATTCAGTTCAAAAATTACATCAAGATTATATTATATTTAACTAACGATTCAGTTTGAGTATCATGCTTTCGGAACGTTACGGTCTGTTTCAGCATAAAAAAAGGGATTTTATTTGCAGCGCCAGATGAGCGTGTAATCATCAATAACTTCAATATTCTCACAGATAAGAAGTGGGTTAACAAAGCAGAGTTGTGCCTCTTGTACTGTTTTAGATACCTAGAAGCTTTTTTGTTTTAGAAATAATATAATGGATGGATACTCTGCTAATAATTTGTAGAAAAATTTAATTTCTGAACAGAATTATTTTATAATTTGTACGTAAATTTAATTTCATAATATAATTATTTTATAATTTGTAGGTAAATTTAATTTCTTAACATAATTATTTGGCCTTCCAAATTTTAATCCGTTTAATTTTATATAATTAGCATGCATACGTATGTGTAAATAGATCCAGTTAGAACGGTACTTTTCTGCACCGGAGTTAACTATTTATTTTCCATAGACGAGATATAAAGCTGGAAGTCATAACAGCTATGTAAATC
>JAECUM010035291.1:30000-35642 GCA_016617855.1 Megalonaias nervosa
GAAATATCTATAAAACGTGTTACAGGCACAAAGAGTGGTTCCTCATTTATTGAGTAAAGTTGTTCATTGTACCATCAAAATGGAAAACAAACAGTTGAGTGCACCTTGCGTGTAGCGCACTTATAAGTATAAATAGTATAGAAAAAGTTATAAGGGTTCAAAAGTGACTTAGAGGGATGTACACCAAAATCTGTATTCTATATTTTCCTTTTCTTTGGTTGCGTACTGATTCTTGCCTGTCTTAATTAGAAAATGTTCTGAACACCACCGTCCAACAAGCATGGAATAAGTGTTACAATATCTTAATCTTAATTCTAGCAGAAAGGGTTAAAGGTGCAGTGTATTACTACACTAATTATGTTCATCACATATTTCCTTCATCGACAAAACAACCAGAATAGGTGATGTCTCATTTTCTAAAAAATAACCCACAAATTTTATTGCAAGCGGCCTTTCCAGAACAGGCCGAATCGCGCCTGTTTGCTTTGTCATACTACGCAAAAGATAGGTAGCTGAACTCGGTGAGAATTTACTTTCTTCTTTTCATGTTTATACTTTAATGCTAACAACATTCTTTATCCAGGATAAAATCTTGAAAAAGATTAATGATTATCTGAGGAACAGTAATAGGATGTAATAACAGGTGTCTGAAAAACGAAGACATTATAGAGAAAGTGTAGTGATACTTATGAAAGAGTACCTGCACACATGTATAAGTATAAACATGTATAAGTATAAACATGTATAAGCATAAGCAACAGTCGAAGACGCAAAATCTATTGCGAAAGAAGAAAGGAAGAAGGACGGATTGAAGGAGACACTTGGGTACAAGAACGACAGTAAATGCCTCCCCCTTCACATTCCTGCCTAAGGCATATAAAATTGAAAACCAGCACTAAGTTCCCGAATAAATTCAAGCAGTAATGATGTACAATGGCATATTTTCGCATCTTCCACATTCTGAAATTTATCCTAAGCTACGCTTCCATTTCCTACACTTTCGAATTACACTGATAGACTCTGCTGAAATATTGCAAAACAAATCGGAAAACCAAAATCAAAAGTAAAACAACTAACCAAAAATACATATGTGGAGTAAATGAAAATGAAGATGAAGACTGCAGGTCAAGGATCACAATAATACATAAGTTATGACCGAGTTGGCCTCGCATCCCAATAATGTATAAGTTATAAGAGAGTAGGCCTTCCATCCCAGTAATGCATAAGTTATGACCGAGTAGGCCTTCCAATCCAATAAAGCATAAGATATAAGAGAGTTTTCCTCTCATCCCAATATTGCATACATTATAAGAGAGTAGGCCTTCCGTTCCAATAACGCATAAGTTATGACCGTGTAGGCCTCACATCCCAATAATGCATAAGTCATGAACGAGTAGGCCTTCCATTCCAGTAATGCTGAAGTTATGACCGAGTAGGCCTTCCATTCCGATAATACATAAGTTATGGTCGAGTAGGTTTTTCATTCCAATAATGCATAAGTTATAAGAGAGTAGGCCTTCCATTCCAATAATGCATAAGTTATGACCGAGTAGGCCTTCCAATCCAATAATGCATAAGTTATAAGAGAGAAGGCCTCTCATCCCAATAACACATACGTTATAAGAGAGTAGGCCTTCCATTCCAATAATGCATAAGCCATGACCGAGTAGGCCTTCTCTTCCAATAATGCATAAGTTATGACGAGTAGGCTTTCGATTCCAACATTGCTGAAGTTATAACAGAGTAAGCCTTCAATTCAAATAATGCATAACATATGGTCGAGTTGGCCTCCCATCCCAATAATGTATAAGTTATGACCGAGTTGGCCTCCCATCCAAATAATGCATAAGTTATGACCGAGTAGTCCTTCCATTCCAATAACACTAAAGTTATGACCGAGTGTTTCCCATCCCAAAGACAAAACAAATCGTGGCTGTTGCATAAACTTCATAAAGTTTATGGCAATTTGCAATAGACACATCTGGTCACAGTAATAGCTGAACTAAAGTTTTAGAAATTCTGGAAATTATTGGGGGGGGGGGCGGCGTGTTTTTTTGGGGGGGGCGACATACATATTTTAGTCGTGTCCCCCACTTACCTAGCACGAGTTGCCAGAGAAAGAATAAAAGTTTAATAGGAGTATCGTTACTGGTAAATTATAAGTCCTTCGTTCAATTATCGACCTGCAGAAGCCGCCACTTTTCATCTTTCATCATCCTATGCACTCTCTCACTAACTCCCTACACCAAGGGTAAATCATCGGTAAATTTATTGAAGGAAGAATATTGACAAATACACGCACAAACTATTTTCTCCTTCTTTTGGTGATGAATTTTGACTCCTTAAACTGTGGATTGTTGGTTATTGTTGAAGTCAATAGTGCTATCAAATATTCATGTATATCGAATTTAGTTCATGATGATTAGAATTTTTTTTTTTAACCAAACCAAACAGAAACAAGCAAACAAACAAACAAAAGGGTGGAGAACTGTGTTGGGTAAAATTACATTGTGGATAAATTATGGTCGAAAAAACTGATTGCCAGATAATGAATTTTTATTTAGATAGGTTGAGCTAGCCAGCCATGGATTTTGGTGACAGCATGTGAAAGAACACTGAAGTTATAATACAGAGACCGCTTCTCTAGTGCGCCTGAAACTGACCTTTATGTTAAAGTTTCTCTTCTGAAATCAATATACATTTTCACTCACCCCAAGGAAAGACAAAAAATTAAAAAAAAACCTGCAAGGTCTGGCGACTGTAAAGTAATATGATTAAAAGTTACCACGCTGAAACCAAAATGAACTTAAGTCAGACTGACAGACGGATATTGCCAAAGAACCAACGCTACGCATTTCGACAGGAATATAAGAGGCGCCATGTGTGTCTTTATACCATCTCCCTCGCCGTTCATATTCTAGGATTTACAAGTATAGACCTTGACTGGTCTCGGAGGAGTTCTGTCATGAATAAAACAACATGCCTGCTGTTTCAATTATCTTACCCATAATAAGGTCTAAGGCAGAATCTTTGCGTCATGAAAACAAGAAATATAAAAATCGATTCAGTTTTTGCTTCAATAAATGAAATATGCTTTATTAACCGTATAACATACCCCATTATTAACCGTATCAAATACCCTATTATTAACCTTATCAAATACCCTATTATTAACCGTATCAAATACCCCATTATTAACTGTATCAAATACCCCATTATTAACCGTATCAAATACCCATAGATGAAAAGAAAAACGCATATGTAGCAGCACCAGGTCTCGTTTATGGAAACATATTTCCTTTGCCATACGGACTGCTGCAACAGACGAATCTGTTTTATTTATTGAAATATTTTCATTGAAAAGCAATCAATACCTATGGACATTAACAAATCATTTTAGCTTGGTACCAACCGTCTTATAGAGAAAGCGCTTTCGAAGGCGTCGACCTTTTAAAATGAGTAATGATGCGTTAATATTGAACCATTTAACATAGAACCTTGCATAAACTGTTTAACTATAATCGATTAACGTTACGGCACAGTGGGGCTAACTCGCCTTCAAATGCCGTCTTGTTTCCCGTGTATGTATTGGACTCATCTTGAGCAGTTTTCAAGTTAAACATCATAAATTATTACAGTGGATTTGAATAATAACAAAGGGATTCAGTTTAAATTTACAGAGCTATCTTGTATGAAACGTTAGAATTTGGTTTTTAAATATCGCTTTGCTTCAGTATCATGAACAAAAAAAGAGATATTTTTTATCTCAAGACAAGGTACAAATGCATGCAAAGGCAAAACTTAAGAATAGAAAACGGCATATAGCGATATTTTTTATATTTAAAAACATTCTCGATGTTATTGGATAATTTGTATGAACAGTTTTAATATTACAAGCCCAAAGCAATACGCGTATCCAAAACAATATTTGAATGCATTATGGATAGCTAACATCCTTTGCCTAAGTGTAGATGGAGAGTTCTCTAGATCTAAATTCGTTACCACGGAATATCTATGATGCGTAATATTCGGGAGGGGACTTAGCTATCGATTACAATCTTATCCTCGCTAAATGATGGCAGCTGCGTAGAAGACAGACAAAACATTGTTGGTCGAAGTGTCCACCGAAATTTTGAATCAAATGCTTGTCTTGAACAATCAATAAGTCTATGGCAATGTGTATACATTCATGATACAGAACAGATTAGTAGATAATACTCACTATAATGGACATGATCTATCATCGTTCCACCTGCTAATATTTACATGGCTTGTGAAAGAATTATAACTAATATATATGGAATAAACAAGTCGGTGGAAGGTAAGCATCATCACTGTCATCATTATCATCATTCTACAACTTTAATGGTCAAAGTTTTATTGCAGTGCCACGAAGATACCTACCTACCTACATATACATACATACATACATACATACATACATACATACATGCATGCATACATACATACATGCATACATTCATACATGCATGCACGCTCGCACGAACGTATGCATGCATGCACGCACGTACGTACGCACTCACGAAGGCACACACACATACATACATACGCACGCACGCACGCACACACACGCATACATACATACATACATACATACATACATACATACATACATACATACATACATACATACATGCATATATACATACAAAATTCGCCGCGTTCTGGAAAATATGGAGTTGCTAATAACGTGTCGTATAGACAGACTGTCATACAACCTAGATTTTTTTGCAGGAAACGTGTCGTATAGAATGTAATATACTCTCGTTTTTGCAGGAAACGAGTCGTAAAGATTGTCATACAATATTTATTTCTGTGTATGAAGTCATCTTGTGTCTATTGTGAATTAGTTAATCAGTGGAAGGGAATAAGTTTTATACAAGCATTACCTTGAATCTCATGCCACCTGCTTGTATTTTGATATTTAAGTACCAAATAAAGGTTATGTTCCATTCCTTTCAGACTTTACTCAGCACAAAACAGGCAGTATGGTGTTGACATTATTCTGTCGTTAAATCCTATGCATTCTATCAAACCATCAAAGGAATATACAAACAAAACCAGTTTCGTGCAAGAAGCTGCAAATGCTTATAGCACTTGGTGGTTTTATTTTACTTATCTGGGAAATTCTATCTTAACTTCTGAATGATCCATTTTGCCAACGTATTGTTTCCGACTTTTATTTATCTTTGGATCTCTCTCGATTCTCGTATTTCTCTCAAAATGTTTAGATTTCGAAAGTGTACCAAAACAGATTTGTATGCAAAGCGCGAGCTTTCATTGCTCACCTTAATAAATAGTCCTTTTCTTTTCGTGGGCGAAATAATACGGGTAGATCCTCTTCAAACTCCCAAAGACGATAACGATTGATATTTTATAGTTTAGTCAAATCACAAAAGATGAGATCTTATTGCTTCAACCGTTTAGCAATGAAGCAGAGCAGAAATAGTTAATTTGTTTTGAGTACAAAGATTTAGCGTGGAAACTAACCTATTAATCAAAATATTTATCAGTTACTTTGCAAGGTTGATCGATGTACTGTGAGGTCTTTGATTGACTTAAAAACTTGTATGTATATATATATGCATGTATGCATATATATATATATATATATATATATA